>PVLA01015683.1:0-24134 GCA_004027455.1 Hydrochoerus hydrochaeris
ATGCCCATCAACTGCAGAGTGGATGAAAAAGATGTGGCATTTTTATACAATGGAATATTACTCAGCTATAAAAAAGGATGACCTTGAGGCCTTCATAGGCAAATGGAGACAACTTGAGACTATCCTCATTAGTGAAATAAATAAGAATCATATTTATAAATATCATATTGTGTCTCTAGTGTAAAATGTAAATAAGAACTACAAGAGTAATAAAACCAAAATGTGTAATTGCTATTGTAAAAAAGAGAGGAAAAGAAAGTGCGCTAAGGGGTAGAACTGCATGTATGTTTGAGTGTGTAAAATAGATGACCATATTGTTGTATCTTTGTTGGATCTTTGAGCAGAACTGTTTGTAGTCTGACTGTTTGAATATTTACTATGTACCCTTTAACTTTGTAACTTGAACAACTACATCCAGGATGACAGTACGTAATTTATAAATTACTGATTTCTTAGTGGGGCTTTTTCTCATTCTCCTTTTTCTTTCTTTCTTTTAGAATTCTGTATTGTTGCTGCCCTTTTTTCTGTTTTGTTTTTTTTCTTCTCTTTGAATAAAATTTTAAAATGTATAATTGCTATTGTAAAAAAAGAGGAAATAGGAAGCGCTATAAAAGATATAGCTGCATGTATGTTTAGGTGTGTGGGATTGATGACCATATTTCTAGGTTCTTGTTGGATTCTTGAACAGATCTATTTGTACTCTCACTGCTTTAGTGTCCACTTTGTGTGCTTTAATTCTGTAACTTGAATAACTATTTCTAAAAGAACAGTAAATAATGTATCAACTAGTGATTTCTTACTATTTATCTTCTTTTCTTGAAATTCTGTAATATTTCTACATTTTTCCTGTTTTTTTTTCTCTTTAAATAAAAAAAACATTTTTAGCAATTTTTACTCTTCCACATGGAAAAGGTCTAAATTAAAGCAATTTCAGTACTGTCCAAGGACAATGACAATATGTAGTCCAAAGATAAAACCTATGGATTATCTTCAAATAGCTTCTTCTGAATTGATATTACTATTTCCATTTCCTTCAGAAACTAAGCTACTATATAAGAAACCTTCCCAGAGCAGCTACCTGTGTGACCTTAGGCAAGTAGCCCAACTACTCTAGGCCTTAATTTTAAAATGAAGGAAGAATCTTAGGAATTCCTTCATCTGTAACATTTTATGGCTGATTAATAATTAAATTTACCTTGATGTAGTATCCTCTTCACAATTTGTTTTGCTTTTCTTGTGTTTAGTTTTGTTTTTGAGATAGGTCTCTTTATGTAGCCTAGGCTGGCCTCAAATTCACAGTGATCCTCCTGCCTCGGTCTGCCAAGTGCTGCAATTACAGGCATGCACCACCACACCTGGCCTTCACAGATGTTTCAAACCCACACTTACTTTTGTTGTATATAGCCTTAGAATAGTTATAAATAAATTTTACCCAAAGGCAAGAAATTTCCAAATCAGTCACAAGTATTTTCTTGGTATATTTTTCTAATTTTTTTTGCCATATTTTGTAACATGTTTAGATTCATAATGAAAAGTGATGAATGAACCCAGTTTTTTTAAGAAGACTAGTGGTACACAATCACTATGAAAGCTCTCGTGTGACATAATCTATAGGCACCTGCAGTAGTACCTTTGCACTTTCCTCGTCCCCCACAACCCTGCTTTCACTACCTCCGGCACCAAAATTATATGTTCTTGAAGAAACAGAAAGTGATCCAGACCTAAATCATGTGTCTACTCCGTTGTTAACTGCATCCATGTCCCTAGCTATCTAGCTTGACACCACACATAGCACAAAACGTGTCTCTCTTGACATGTCTATAATTTAATTGATTCAAAGCAGGACCCACATATTAAATTCCCTAGGTGATTTTAATGAGCAGTAATCATTAAGAAGTTAAAATGCTTGAGGTTTGTGACTTTTCTAAGCTCTCAATTTGGATAGGGGGCAGAGCAGTGGAGTTGGGACGTTTCTTGGTAGATCCTGTCCCCACTCTAAATCCACTGCATTTGGATATTCAAA
Organism: Hydrochoerus hydrochaeris; assembly: GCA_004027455.1. Taxonomy (NCBI): domain Eukaryota; kingdom Metazoa; phylum Chordata; class Mammalia; order Rodentia; family Hydrochaeridae; genus Hydrochoerus; species Hydrochoerus hydrochaeris. The sequence goes on from PVLA01015683.1 coordinate 2,024, forward strand.
TGTTTCTCTTACTTCCTTTACTAGTTTGTAAGCCATTTTTCAGTGCTGGCTCCTCCATCTTCCCATTGTTCATAGTGCCAAGCACAAGGCTCTCCATCTGAGAGGCTCACATCATATTCAGATCAAAATAAAGATGAATACTGGAAATTCTTATCTTGGCAGCTCAACTTCAGTAGGTTGACCAGAATAGTCAACAGAGCAAATGACAAGTTATTTCCTATGTAAACCAAATTAAAATTTAAAATCCCTCAGACACAAAAAACCAATCATAGTTGAAATAATAGTAATATTGGTAAGCCTTCAGAAATAAGATGAAAATCATCAATTATCAAGTCTGGAATATAATTATTCCTAAAACACATATATTATCCTGAAACTAGTCATATACTTATAGGCCCATTTTTCTTTTTCAAACTGCTGTATAAATGTTTGCAAAAGTGTCAGTATTTGAAAAGTATTAATAGTACTTCCTGTATTATTCAGCTATTACCAAGTTCCTAAGTGAAGAAAGTCATTCAATAACTATTTGATGAATGCCAAATATTCTTAAGTCACTCTTCTGAATAATAGGTATAGAGCAATTGCCAAATAGCTTTAAGAAGCTCACATTCTAGAACAGAGGTGTGCTCATTAATTATTTGATTGTATTTGAAGTGAATCCTATGTAGAAAAAAAGCACATAATGATTTAAATATATAGCCAGCACACCTAACTTACCAAGGAGTCAAGGAAATGACCTTTAAATTGAGCACTGAAGGATGAGAAGGAAATAGCCTGAAGAGAAGTAGGAACACTGTGGCATGTTGAAAAGACCCTACAGGCAACAGAAATGTGAAACTCACAGAAAAACCAAAGGTCCTTGTGACAGGAATTCAGGGAGCAAAGAAGGAATGTTATGATTCTGGCAAGGTAGTCAATGGGACCTTAACAAAAGCTTTGATGTTTGCCTTAAGAGACAATATCATAGATGCTGAAGTACTGCTTGGTCAGATTCATATTTTCAAACCACTTTGACTGCTGTGAGGCGAATAGGTGCAAATGGGAGTGGGGAAATTGGAGAAACACACTATCACAAATGCTGTGCAAGTGTGAAGGTAAAAAAGATTGTATCTCCAACTAAGATGGGTGACAGTAAGAATATAAATAGGGTCAAAAACTGGAAACCAAACACCCTTTTACCAGAAAAAAAAAAAAAGTGAAAAAAAGTTTAACTTTTGAACCCTTCCCAAAGAAAGGGTTTTTGGTTTTGTTCCAAGGAAGACATCAATATCATACCACTTTATTTGTAACAGTTTTCCTCTTCCCTTTATTTATTTGGTACAAGACTCAAAAAATATGGAATCCCCTTTCCGGTTTCCCTCATAACCAATTCTTGTGCTTTTGTAGAAATCACTTTACCAGTGTTAGGCTCCATTAACTCATTTATTAAATAAGGACAAAAAAAAAAAAAAGAAAGAAAGAAAGAAAAATTGGGGGCCAGGGATACTGCTCAACAGCATAGCACCTACCTAAGCAAGTGTGAAGTCCTAAACTTGATTCCCGGTATCAAAAAAAGAAAAAAGAAAAAATATATATAATGACCGTAAAAAAACTCTTTTACCCTTATACTGGTTAGATGACAACTCAAATACAGGATGAGCCACTATATATTTTTAAACTTCTATATTATACTGTCCTGCCATCTGGCCTCATAATGATTGTTATTAGAAGACTATAACGCAATTAGTTTTCTTAATACTAATTGAATTATGATGCAGTCATAAGAGAACATAGACTGCAAAGAGGATGAGAAAACATCTCCACTCTATTTTTGGCAAACATTCAAGGCACTTCACATGAGACAGGAGGATGTTTGGGAGGAAAATGTTCCAGATTGAGGAGCTGTGTGACTACCTTGATTCTTACACTCAGATATTTGGAGTACTTAGAATTCTTTGTGTAAAAAAATGGATATGTATTCCACCCACTTTTACCACAAAACAAACTTAAGGGCATGCCGCTTGTAATGACTTGTTCCTTACCATTTGATTTAACATTAACCTTCCCTGTAGGAGGAGCCGGCTGCATTTATTCAAAAGAGAGAGTAACAGATTCTGCAGGAACTTCTTAAGTGCTTTTAAAGCAAACATTTGAATAACTGTAAGAGAAGCTCACTTTTTTTAAATTGGGGCTTTCCATTTTGTCTTTCACTGAATGTTTATACCAGCATGCTAAAATTACAAAATTTTCATCAGGCGGTTATTTAAGAGTACAATCAGAGGTAACAATGAACCAGTGGTTTTGGAATACAGGTTTAAAAAAAAGAATGATTTACAAATGTCAAAAAGCTGCCGTGCTAGAGAAGGGAATTAAAAACTACATGCATACTGTATATTTTTCCCGATAAGGAAAAATAATTTTGTTTTAATGTATTAGCATTTGAAATGGGAACTACACAAAAGGGGAAAGTGAAAGCAGAGAAACTGGAAAAACAAAAGTAGGAAAGGATTTATTCACTTTAGCACAATGACTACAGCCAGTCTGAATCATTCTTCCCTTACATAACATTCTAGAGCTGTAAGAATGGTTCACACCCCTAACACCAGATTGAAGGACAATGAAAAAGGGTTAATTTTTCTACAATATTAAGCAAGTTGCTAATTTCCCAACTGAGCACAAATTAATAGTAAACTCAGTCAAATACTTCTTTGCAGTTTGAAAAACAATGAGTTTTAAAACATGGAGATCAGTTAGGCATAGTGGGGTGCTTATATCAGCACTTTGGAAGGCCGAAGCTGGAAGACTGCAAGTTGAAGATCAAACTGGGCAACCCGTGACTCTGCAAGACACTCTCTCAAAATGAAAACTAAAAACTTGGAGTTGTAGCTCATAGTACAGCCGTGGGTTAAAACCCCAGTATTGAAAAACAAATATTGAAATCAACCCTATGGATCATATGGCCCTCATTCACTTTTTATAAGCTTAGTATAAACTACCTTTTTGAAGTAACAATACTTGGGCAGCTAAAAGTCCTGAGTTCTTGGACAAACTTTCAGACTGCCAATCTGTCCATTCTAGGTGGAAACAATCGCTGCTTTCCAGAGCCTGAGCAGTCAGATGAACCCAGCCCAAGAGAAAAAGGATGGTGGCTAGAACCATTTGTGTAACTGACCTTTTCAGAGCTGACCTTTGGTTAATGAATTATTCCCATTGGTGTGGAAGCAGCAGCAGCAAAGGTCACATAGCATGAGCAACCAATGAACGATCAGAATTAGCAATTTCCTTTCTGCAAAATGATTGGAACCAAAACACTGACCCCTTCCTTAGAGTGAGAGTGATCTTAGGTCTAGTGTTCCCCCAAAGTCTCATGTGTTAGAAAGTTGACTGTATTATGGGGCACTATAGTAATCAGTAGATTCACCCATTGATGAGTTCAATAATTCATATACTATTCAGAGTTGGGGACTAGGTGAAGGAGTAGGTCACTGGGGACATAACCAAGTATATTCTTATCTCTGGCTCCTTTCTTCCTCCTTCCTCCTCTGCTTCCAGGCTCCCAGCATTGAACAGATTTCTCCCACCATAGCCTTTCATCACACCATTTGTGCCTTGGAGCCAACTGACAGGACTAAACTGTGAACCAAAATAAACCTCTGCTCCTTTAAACTGTAAATGCCAGGTATTTCATCCCAATGAGAGGAAAGTGAAGAATAAAGGATATTGGTACCAAGAATAGGCTCTTTGATATGACAGTACCTAATGATGTTTAGAAACCTTTGAAACTGGCTTGCAAGAAGAATGTGAAATGGTTTGCAGGTGCCAGCTAGAGAAGGCTTAGAATGCCTTAGGCAGAGCACTGCTGCTATCACCATTGCAGTGGGCATTGCTGCTATTGCTTCCAAATCGATGGGAATAATTCATTAATCACAGATCAGCTCTGAAAAGGTCAAGCTTCTGGTCCAGTCTCTGAAGACTAGACTACTGATGGAAATGCAGACAGTAAAGACCAGGTTCAGTAGGTTTTAGTTAGGAACAAGAGCTCCAATAGTAACTGGACTAGAGAGGTCATGTGTTTTTACACTTTGACAAAAATTTTTCTGCATTTTGCCCTTATCCTAAGACTTTATGTGATGATAAATTTAAAGATGATAGACTAATTGATCTGGTGGAAGAAACTTTAAAGCACCTAGTTATTGGGCTGTGGCATAGATACTACTACCTTTTTTTAGCCAAAACTACAGTGAGAATCAGGAGCAAAAAGCACAGGTAAAAAAATTGCAATTTCACCAGAACGGGAGCACTTGAAAAGCTCTGGACAAAGACAATATGGTTGATAGAAAGATTAGTATTAAAAAGAAGCCAAGTGTTTTGCATTAGGACAACAAGGAAGATGTTTGAAAATTATCTCAAGAATTTGTAGATTTTTGCATGCTCTAGGGCATAAAAGGGTAAACTGTTATGATTAATATCTAGATGTTCCCCCAAAATCCTCATGCACTCATAGATGGGGATTTGGGGAGAGAGGTGACTGGATCATGGGTACATGATATTCATCAGTGGATTAGTCCACTGCCATCCTTCCTTAGAACTAGCTTGACTATGGAATGAAATCTCCATAAATTGTGAGCCAAAATAAGCCTTTTACTCCTTGGAGTTGTGTGTGTTGGGTATTGTGTCTTAGCAATGAGAAAGTAACTAAGGTAACTGTTTTGAAAGATTTTACTTTGAGAAGATTCTCAGTGTATCTTACTCATTCAGGTCCACAGAGAAAAGTGCTTCTCCTAGTTTAGACATCCAGGCACTCAGAAGCTGCTGCATCCATGATCCAAAGGGGTCAGGCTACTGCTCAAACTGGTAGCAAAATTTGGTATCATCTATGTGGTACTGGTTTTCCAGGCATGGTCAATACAAAAATTATAGGATCACAGGGACTTCAGTCCAGATTTCATAAAGCCTGGAAGGCCAGGAAAAAATGTGTGACAGACTCACAATCCTTACCAGGAACACCTGAGAGGATGATACTTGAAGATGTTAAGGGTAAAACCAAAGGCACCATGAAGGTCTGGGGAAATTGAAGATGCCAGGAATGTGAGACATTTGCTGAAGGAAACCACATGCACCACACAGAACCTGCCCAAGAGAAAGGTCATATGGATATCTTACTTACTTTCTCATCCTTGAGATACAATATCTGAAATTCACAATTTAAAGAAAGAAAAGTTTATTTTGGCTCACCTTGTAGAGGTTTCAGTCCATATTCAGCTGGCTCCAAGGCAGGACAGCATGACAAAGAAACATGGAAGAGGAGGAAAAGCTTATGACATAACCAATCCACTGATAAGTATCATACACTCATGATCCAATCACCTTCCAAAAGCCATGCCTAAGAGTGCATGAGGCTTTAGGGTAGACATCTAATGGACTATAACCAGCATGATCAGAAGGTTGGAGTTTCAATGGCCCTTTGAAGATCATGTCACCACACCCTTCCATAGGTACTGGACATGAAACTACAAAATTTAATGCTTGTACTGCTGGGTTTCAGTCTTGCTTTGGTCTGATTGATTCCTTTCTATACCTCTGTTCCTTCATTTCAGAATGGGAATATTCACCAATGCATGTTGGAAGTATTTTTTCCCACAGGAACTCACAGCTAAGAGCTTGCCTTTAAACTCAGAAGAGACTGTGGACTTGGACATTTTGGCAGTGCTTGAACTGCTAAGACCAATGACTCTCTTAGAGATGAGTAAATTTATTTTAGATAGTGAGATTGACATAAAACTTGGAGGTTGGGGCAGATGTTATGATTTAGATGTAAATTGTCCTGCTAAAGTCTCATATGTTAGAAAGATGATTGGATTATGGGATACTATTCTCATCAGTGGATTCATTCATTGACTAGTTTAGTAACACATATACTGTTTGGAGATGGCACCTGGTTGGAGGTGTAGGTCACCTTGGGCATGATACAATAGGGTGTATTCTTGTCTCTGGATCCTCTCTTCTTCTCTTCTTCTGCTTTCTGGCTGCCATACTTTGAGTGACTTTCTTCTTCCATATTCATCCAACATGCCATTTCTGCATTGGAGTCACCTGACCATGAACTAAACCATGAATTAAAATAAACCTTTCTGTCTTTAAATTATGAGTATCAGATATTTTCTCTCAACTACAGAAAAATGACTAATAGAGTGATCAGTCAGGGTTCTTGGCTTTATCATAGAAGGAATTATCCTATATAGGACAATGTAAGGATCATTTCTGAACTATTTAATTTTAATAATAATTTTTAAATTCCTTTCTACTTCCCACCTGCTGTTGCAGGGTCTACTGTATATTCATAAATTTCTCATGTCTGTTAAAACTTTTAAGTAGAGAAGTCAAAGACAGTGACTTTTAGGCTTGCTCTCTTATAAACATAGTTAATACCCTTCATGTCTTATCAGGGAGACACTAGCCATGGCTTTATCCCTTAAGAGCTATAATTCTTGAGCTTCTTTATCTGAAGATCCAAAAGCCCTACAAGAAAACGATCCTTACACACTTTCTACAGAAAAGGAAAAGAGCAGTGGTGGATCACTTAAAATATCAAACAGCGGGTATAAATCACTCAGTACCTCATCCCCTTTCTGCTGATGTAAAGTCCATTTCCATAGCAACAGGGATCAGAAATAGCAACCTATGAGAAACACTGGGTTTATTGGAGCACATGGAAGTTTTAGTTTGGTTTCCAGCCAAATGTTGAAAAAACAAATCTTTGACTAATACCTACATGCTATTTTTATCATTTTTAAAAAGTGATGTTTGAATTATGGATTAAAGGGAAATCATTTCTTCCTACTTAACAAAGAAAATCAAAACCAACATCTAATTTGGATTATGAAGACTGTTAAGGATTTACTTGGTAATTCCCCCAAATTTCTGTCTTTGCTTAATATAGATTTATGATAGCAAAATAATAATAACCTGCTCTGATTCTAAATTTAGTCTCTTTTCATGTATGTGTGTTTCTAAATATGAAATCTCCAGACTGTTTTGATTCACAGACAAAGCAAGATTGCCTTAGATATAGTGAAAAGCTTACCAATAAATTATTCTATAAATTATGTGATTCTTAAAATGTTTCTTTAATAAGCAGTAAGTTCAGGCTGGAAAACAGTGTGGCATAGTAGAGTAAGCCAAGGAACTGTACAGAATCAGAAGAATGGAATGAGACAAAAACCCACTAAAGTGGTGACGTATCTCCTACACATCACTACCATCTTTATTTCTTCATCCTTTAAGGCCAGTCTCAAAGCTCACCTGTTCTAGGAAGCCACCCAAACTTTACAGCATAGTCACTCATCGTTACTCGTGAATTTGATATGTGCAAGTTCACCTACAGGTTAAAATTTATTTATAACCCTCAAATCAATACTCACTTATGCTTTTAGATCATTCATAGAAATGTACAAAACGTTATATTTCAAGTTGAAATAGAAGAAGGACAGACTGTCTTATCTTTAGCTCTTATCATTCACTTAATACCACATGTTTTACATTTCTTGTGCATTATGGTCCCCAAGTGCAATCTAGTGATTCAAAGGACCAGAAGTCTGTGATGAGCTTCACTAGGAAAATATTATGTTCAATAAGTATCTTTTAGAAATGTGTTACAATGCTATTGGCCATGAGCTTAATGTAAGTGAATCAACAAGTTACGTTAAATAAGGTATCTTTAAACAGAAACACACATATAACAGAGTAACATATTAATCAGTAATGAATGTAATCAAAGGCTCACAGGAAATTAAAATACATTTCTTCTGGGAATGGTGTTTAATTGTTGAGTAAATAAGTTTCAGTATCCCCTAATTCAGTGCAGGAGCAACTTTCTAGAACATAACTGCTGAGAATGACAAGAATCAACTGTAATTTAAACTCATATTGCTCTTATTTTAAACTGATCTCTACCTTTTAACTAGTCCATTATTATATATGGCATTAAACACTGTTGTTACTCTGTTTTTTGTTATGTGTATTTTTATCACAAATAAATTAATATCAGTTCTCAGTGGTTCAGGTCCCATCACATGACAGTCAAGGACTGAAATCTTTACAAATATTCTCTGATTTGTGGGTGATTTACCTCCCACATTAAATGACAAATCCTTTTAGTCAGAGACTTCATTTTTTAATGCTTAACATTTTGTTACACAGAGGTAAGTCCATAAAATTTGCTGAAAAAAATGAAGTGATTTTGAATTCTAATCACACATTTTGTTAGATAATTAGTTTGGAAAAGTAAGAATATTATGTAAATTTTCAATTATGGCTAATTAGTAAATTCATGTTTCTCATTCCTATTATTTAACACTTACAATTCAGCACTTACAATTTTCAAATACTGTTTAGTGATTTATATACATAATCTCATTTTAATCACTGGAAATTGTCCTATTAAAAACCTAATACAGAGAAAATGTAAGTGACTTTCTAAAATAATAGCCCATAAGACATAGAATTGGATTTAAATGCAGGTGATCTTACCTATTAATCAAGTAGGGACCTTCTTAAATTAAGAAAATTTCTTAAATTCCCTGTAGAAGACCAGTTTTAATAACTAAAACTTAAAATTCTCTGAGGCAAGTACTATCCAAGTAACTTGCATAGATCAATTTATTTAATCTTTACACTTTTATAAAAATGATTGTATTTTCACCTTCCTTTTACAGGTAAGAAAATGGAACCTTAAATGAATGAATGAATGCATGTGTGTGTGTGCATGTGTATATTTTTACCCTATATATATGCCCTAAGCTCTCGCAATGCTGTGTGCTAGCCATAAACTTAGATGCTGGAATTGAGTCCATACCCACATGGAGTTCATACTCTAATGGGAGGAACAGAACATAAAGAAGGGAGGAACAGAATATAAAGAAGTAAACAAAAACTTTAATGTATTCATTTACTTGTATATTGTTTCTCTCTTCCACAAGAATAAATAGTAAGACATGTGAAGAATACATATATTATATTTTTATCATTTTCTATGGTGGGACAATATGATGGTGTGCTCACATCTGCACCTATGAAATAAAAAATAACAACTAATACTTAATATAACACTAAGGTGTTCCACATTTATTAAGTACTTTTCACATATTAATTATATTCACAACTACTCTTCAAAGCTGGTGCTTTATTTCAAATTCTTTCCAATATATATATAAATGAGTTATCAGATGTGTGCCTAGACACCACATACCTGAGTTCATGCCAATCTGCTCCTACAGAGACAGAACACACAGCACAGCAAAAATAACTGGAACTATTCATTAGTTCACTTTGCAGTAATTCACAATAACCTTCCAGGGTCTATCCAATTTTTCAAGGCCCCAAATCATGACTGAAATGAAAATGTGATAGCCACCATGATCACTGCATTCTTTAGGTCTTCAAGAATGACCTTTTCTTAACAGAATTAGAGGTATCATATTACATATATACATAACCATGTTTATATTAACACAATTCATAATGGCTAGATCTTGGAAGCAGACTATATGTCCATCAACAGATGAGTGGATAAAGAAAACGTGGTACTTATACACAATGGAGTACTACTCTGCCGTAAGGAAGGATAAACTTGACTCATTTGTAGTAAAATGGATACATCCTGAGACCATAACATTGGGTGAAAAAATGCAGACACTCAAGCTTAAATATCTCATGGTTTTTCTTGTATGATAAACCCAAAATATAAATAAAGAACAAAATAAAGGATAGACAATAAGTAACAAGGAGATAGATATTTGGCAAATAGGAAAAGGACCAAGATATCCAGTGAGGGAAGAGGGACAAGATGGGAAAGGAATTTTTAAAAAAAGAACTAAAATGTGTTATGTACATGTACCAAATCCCTGCAAAGAATATAATTATGTACCACAAAAGTGTACCAATAAAAATTCAAAATGGGAGAAAAACAAAAAACTTATATTTTTAAAAACTATAACAATATCATTGCCATAGCTCAAGCTTGTAACTAGCCTACCATGGACTGAATTTCTTGAAACTGTTAGCCAAATTACACTTTTCTCTTGAGTTATGGATGTTAAATATTGTGTTCTGGAAGTGAAAAAGCTAACTAGTACATAGTAGAATGAAACTAGATTTCTCTCTCTCTCTCTGTCTTTCTGTCTCTGTGTCTCCATCTCTATTTCTCTGTCTCTTCTTATACACAAAAATCAGCACAAAATGGATCAAAGATCTAAATGTAGGGCAAATGAAACTGAAGAAAACATAAGAAAAACACTTTAATAGATCAGTATAGTCAATTGCTTATTAGATAAGACCCAAAAATACAGACAACAAAAGCAAAAATAGACACATGGGATATTTAAAAGAAGCTTCTCCATGGGAAAGGAAACAATTGCCAGAATGAAAGACAACCTATGAAATGAAAGAATATTTGGAAACTAATCACATAACAAGGGGTTAACATCCAGAATAGACAAAAAATTCAACAGCCTAAAAATTAGTCCAATTTAAAAATAGGAAGTAATCTGAATAGATATTTCTCAAAGTAAGATATACAAACAGCCCTCAAATGTATTTTAAAAATCTCAACATTAGTAATCGTCAATGAATACAAAACAAAAACCCATGAAATATCTTACTTCTGTTGAAATGGGTCATAACCAAATGACAGAAAATAAACAAACACCAATTACTATTCAGAGAAAGGGAAGCACAAGCAATGTTGGTGAGAATGTAAATTACTAAAACTGTTATGGAAAATAGCAGAGAAATTATAAAAAAAAGAATTTAAAAATAGAACTAACATATGTCCTAAATGTCCTACTCCTAGGTATATGTCTAAAGGGAACATAAATACACCAAAGAACTACCTGCACTCTCGTGTTCATTGTAAAATTATTCACAAAAGCCAACACATAGAGTTAACTAGGTGTCTGCCTGTCAGTAGACAAATAAAGCATTGCACATATGCACCATGCAATGTAATTAAGCCACAGTAAGAATAAAATCCTGTTATTTCCTTCAACAAGGATAGAACTGGAGATCATTATGCTATATGAAATAAACCAAACACAGAAAGATAAATACCACATATTCTTACTTATGTGGAAGCTGAATAAAAAGTTTATTTCATAGAAAGAGAGAATAGTGGTCACTAGAGATTGAGAAGAGTAGGAGGAAATAGAGAACAATTGTGTAATGATGGGTACCAAAATGCAGAGGAATAAATTCTAGTGTTCTACATCACAATCAGGTGACTACAATTCAAAATAACATATATTCTATTGAGACCTAGAAAAGAGTTCAAAGTTTCCCAACACAGCAGTGATACACACAAACAGACGATAATTCTAATTACTTTGATTTGAATACATATATTTATGCTAGACCCTGTAAATGGTATAAATTTATGTCAGTAAAAATGTTTCTTCATTGAACTTGTTGTTACAAGGATCACAATTTACTTTTATAAACAGGAAAATTATGTAATGTTTTTAATATGAAATTCATGTCTTTCTTGCTTTCTAACTCATGGCCTTCCAAAACTAACACATCTATTCAGGTTAAAAAATAAAATAAAATTTGAATTAAAAACCTAACTAAGAATACTATGTTTGGGTTCTCTTTTTTTTCCTTTTTATTTCATTTCTTTAAAAAATATATGCACTATCAGAAAATGGATATATTTCATTGGTTTATTTAACTCCTGATGATTCAAAATTACTTTGTTGATATATTATATTCCATGCCTTCAATGCCACCTTATTTAGTTGTTTGGTTGGTCTGGCGAATTCTTCTTTGCTAGACTATGTGAAATATATGCATTCCATGTTTGCTCTTGGCATCCAGCATTGCAATGCTACTGGTTAATGTCTTAATCAAGCAGCAAGTTCAGGCAAAGGAAGAATTCACTGCACAGCTGACAGTTCAAGGTTCAGTTAGGTTTTTTTGTGAAATTGAGTTTTAGACTCAATTTTTTTATATTTATTTATTGGCACATGTTTGCAGTACACAATGTGTACATTTCTTGTGGGGAGTTGGTACATGTGCATAATACATTTTAATTCCTTGTTTTCATTCCTTTTCCCTCTCCATCCAAATCTTCACCTTTTCCTCTTTTTATTAAAAGTTTTCCCTGCATGATGTTTATATCCCTTGTGTGGCATCGGTGCATGTACATAACACAAATACCCTTTCACTCTTCTTTCTCCACACTCCCTCCATTTTATTTTAGCAGTGTCAAATGCTTGTTTGAAAAATGAAAGGTGAATAAATAAGGGAGAAACTGGCTCTGTAGAGTGAACTTGGGTGGAACAAAGAGAGGGAAGGATAAAAGCAAAGACAGACACACACTCTGAGTCTAGAAGACACAGTAAGGGTTACTGTGAGGAGTCACAAGAGCCTTCCCTCCATCTTTTGATCACTTCTCCTTTTTGAGAAAGATCATCTGTGTATGGTTCTGTATTTATCCTTTGGGTTTCTCATATAAGAGAAGCATGTGATCTTTAAGCTTGTGTGTCTGATTTATGTCACTTAAGATTATGGTCTCAAGGTGCATCCATTTTCCTACGAATGACTGAAGATTCTCTTTATGGCAATTTGTACTCCATTGCAAAGCTAATTTTTTAAATGTAAACTTTTAGAGTGTGTTTGTGACAGAATACTTAACTCATTTTAATTCTGTGTAATTTTGTTTGGTCAAATTTATGTAGTTTCTTTTCCTAGGAGATAGAGTTAAATATAGAAGGATCTCCAAAACTTCACTAGCAAAAAGTCAAATAACCCTATAAAATAGACAATAGAGCTAAATAATCATTTGTCAAAGGAAGACATGCAAATAAACAACAGATACATAAATAAAAGGTTTGATATCACTATGCAATAGGGAGATGCAGATCAAAGCCACAGTGAGACATCACATCATTCCAGTTATAATGGTTAACAGCAAAAAAATCTCAAATTAAAAACTGCTGGTCAAGATGTGGAGAAAAGGAAACTTTTGCACAATGTTGAGTGTAAATTAGTACAAATACTATGGAAAACACTATAGAAATTCCTCAAAAAATAAAAATACAGCTATCGTATGATCCAACAATCTCAACATGGGGTGTATATCCAAAAGAAATGAAATTAATATGTTGAAGATAGATCTGCATCCCATGTTCACTAAAGCACTATTTACAATAATCAGGAAATAGAAACAATTTAAGCATCTATCAACTTAAAAAGAAAACATGATGCATATTCACAATGGAATACTATCCAGCCATTAATGAAATCCTACCATTTGCAAAAAATGTGAACAGAACCGAAGATCATCATGTTAAGTGAATCATGTCAGACACAGAATGAAAAGTATCACATGTCTCATTCAATTGTGGAATCTAAAAAAAAACATTAAAACAACAAATTTGATCTCATAAAACTAGAAAGTGAAATGTAAAATAGAGGTGCCAGAGACCAGAGACAGTTGTAGGGTGGGGATAAGGAGAGGGACAAAATTACACTTAGATCAAGCAAGAAATCCTGTGATACTGTTAACATAGTATGATGACTGTGAAAAACAGTTGAGTACTATAAATTTCAAAGGCACATACAAGAAAGAGTTTCGAGCTTTCACCATGAAGAAACAAAAAAATGTTCAAGGAGATCAATATGTTTACCCTCACTTAAATATTATTCAGTGCATACATGTAGCAGATATGCACCCCATTAATATATATAATTTTATATTTAGTATTCTTAGTTACTATAAACTTAGCACATGGGAAAAATGAATGTCATTTTACATATTTCATTAGCAATGACAATTGCAATGCTACTGGTTAATGTCTTAATCAAGCAGCAAATTCAGGCAAAGAAAGAATTCACTGCACAGCTGACAATTGATCTAAATATCTATTTTTTTAACTTTTATTTTAAAGAGAGTAAAACTAAACAAAATAAAACAGAACAAAGTCAATCAAAACAAAACAGTCTAAGTCATACAGGACTTCAAAACAAGATAACAGTAAATCAACACTGGTTACCTTAAGGCCTCTTGTGTTCAAAATAGCTGCCCATATCTTCAGACATATCAAAAATCAAACAAACAGAACAGAACCAATAAAAATAAAACAATGAATGTAATAAAGATAATCATAAATTCAAAATGGCTACCATAATATATCTCGTTACCTTTCAAATAGCTGCCCATGCCACTGAATATAATAAAATCAAACAAGACCAAACAGACTAAAATCCAACCCAACAAAACAATGAAAATGACACAGGACTTCAAAACAAGATAAAAGGAAATTAACAATGGCTACTACCTGCAGGAGATCCCTCATGGATGCTACACTGCATACTGTTATTCTCTGAATAGATGATTAGACTATCAGCTTTAGGCCTGCAAAGTCAGTGAAACACTAAACACTACAAGCATTAAAGTGTATATCACCTCAACAGCCATCATTACAGCCTGTGTTTCTCCAGATCAGCCAGTTACAGTGTGTGGGGCGGGAAGGTTGGCTTTTCTTGTCTCCTACCCCACATGCCAGGAAGGGCTGGTGTCTAGTTCTCCCCACAGTGGCTCATTCATGACACTGACTCCCAGAGATGGCTTGCTTCTTGTTGACTTCTTGTTCTTCTTCCCCAAAGTCCCATCTAAATATTTATGTATAGGGGCTTTATTATAAGTGACAAGCCATGTAAGACATTCATACTGAGAAGGGGGTTAATAACAAGGGAGTAAAAAATATTTTTACTTGTCCATATTGGCCCTACCAATTAATTATTTTAGGAAGCTTCTCAGCCTATAATTAGAAAAATAAGCTCAGAAGTCAGATTTTCTAGGTTCAAGTTCCATCTCCTTTATTTATTGACTATACACTCTCAGAAAACTACTCCACTTATTTCTTTGCAAAACAAAAGTAATTATAGCACCTAATCACAAGCCAGTGTGAAGATTAAAGAAGACAGTGCAGATAAAGCAGCTAGCACAGTTCTAGTCATCCATCTGGCAACAATTTAACTGACATTAGTAGCTGCTATGGTGCTGTTGATAATAACATTGATATTGAAGTTGATCCTGCTTTTTTTCTTGTATGTTCAACTTTAACTAAAGTCGTTATAAAAGTTTCTTTTAATGGTATTGTCCACCTAGTAGTATACTACTTTTTTTTTTTTTGATACTGGGAAGTAAACTCAGGACCTTGTGCTTGCCAGGCAAGCACCATGCCACCCAATAGACCTTTAAAAATCAGTTAAAAACCTAGCCTTCTGATTAAATTTTTGTTTTCAATTTTGTCACTTGTAAATGAAATCTACAGTGATTCTAATGTAAAATCAAGACTAATATTTTGTTAAATGTTTGAAAGATAATGCTAAACATTTATTTTACTTAATAAATTTGAGTTTGCCTTTTTCACTGAAAAAAGCAGTAATTTTTTTAGTTCTTAAGAATTGAGGTGATTATGTTATCCTTATATTTCTATTCATCATCTCTTTTTTATTATTACAGTATTTTATTAATGGATATAAAGTCATGATAAATTGGAAAATTACATTAACTGTAAATGTCTATACTCAGCAATATTCTTTCCAAAAAATACATTTTACACATTTTTTTCTTCAAGTGATGTACTTTACTTTCTCCATCATATCATTATGACTACACTATTACAAGAACATTTTAAAAAATGATTTTAAAGGCCGTCTTTAGTCACTGAGGAGAAATATCTATAAATCATTGCTTCTCAAATTAATCTTTGGAAGTTCTTCCAGAAGGCTGAGTACTTTTTATGGATTTTAAATGCCATGTATTTGATGTTAAAATAATAGTTTGAAGAGATAGTGGCTCATTTAACTGATCTCATAACTGAATCCTACCACTCAATTTTGATACCTATGTCTGTGCCTATATTTTTGGTTTTGCTGACAACAAAGACTATTGCTTTGTCATTGCTTAGTGAGAAAGAGGCAGGGATGGACCAAAATTCTGTGTAATGAATCTATGCCATATGAAGATGAAATGACATCATTGTGGCTATAAAATTTCCATGCAGTCAAATTTTTTAATAGGCAGTAAAATTGAGTTGTCATTAAATATATTATAGCCATAGCAAACTCAAGGATTCTGTGCTATAATATTACAGTGATATCTCTATTGTTAAACTAATTTTGTTCCAAATTTGTGTTGAAACACTGAAAAGTTTGAGAACTAAATATATTTTTCTCCATAAGAAATAATGAAGGCAAACCTACTAGCTGCCATCAGGGACAGCAACCAGCAGTAGCTAAGAGAAACAGCCAGTCAAGACCCTCATGCCTGCTGGTATTGGGAGAGTATCGGTGTAGCCACATATGTCCTAGAGACGCTCCCCCAACACTCCACTGCCTCCCTGGGAACCTAGTTCAAGAGAAACCCAGGTGCTTGGTCCATTCCCCTACACTGCATATGGGCAGCCAATGCAGAAAGTGCCAATAATTCCACAACTGGCTTACCTGGAGGAACCCAGGGAAATGTCAAGACAAAGGCACAAAAGTTAATCTCATACCTCTAGCCCACACAAAACAAGACCCAGACATGGAATAAATTGGAAGTTACAAACCTGAAATTTCTGAAAGGATAGCAACTGAAGAAAAAAAAAAGACAGAAAGAAAAAGAATAAACTTTATGAAGCTGTAAAAGTAATCAGATCACAAATAATATCTCAGTTAAAAGAAGTAACAAACATAATGAAAAAATTAATAACCACATCTAAATAAGGCATAGATTTAAAAAAAAGAGGAGCATAGGAAAATGATGGAAACCTCAAATGAACAATACAGGAAAGAATTACAATCCATGAAACAGATTCAACGATATATCTAGGAAATCAAAACATTACTGGAAGCTGGCAAAACTGGTTGAAAGAAACTGAAGATAGACTTTCAGACCTTGAAGACAGAATTGCAGCTAGTGATCATGAAAGGAAAAGGTCTCTTAAAAATAACAATGAACCAGCAACTAATACTTCAACAGCTGCAAGGCAACACACACAACCCACACATACATACACACACACACACACACACACAAATAAACAGGGGTCAACACAAATGACATAAAAGACTATTTATAGGAGTAATAGCAGAAAACTTTCCAAGCATGGGAAAAAAACCTGATATACAGATAAGTGAGGCCTACAGAACTCTAGCTAGCCATAACCAAAATAAATCTACACCTAGATATGTAATAATCAAGATCCCAGAAATTTAGCACAAGAACAAAATATTAAAAACTGTTAGAGATAAGAAACAGATCACCCATAAAGGAAAACCCATCAAAAATCATAGTGGATTTCTCAACACAAACCATAAAGTCAAGAAGAGGTTGGAGGGTTAGGGATTTAGCTCAGTGGCTTAAGCACCTGCCTGACAAGCATGAGGTCATGAGTTCAATCCCCAGTACCAAAAAAAAAAAAAAAAAAAAGAGCTTGGAGCAAATTATTTCAAGTCCTGAAAGAAAACAACTTCAACTCAGATTGAAATATCCTGCAAATCTGTCTTTCAAAATTAATGAGGAAATAAGACACTCCCATAATAAAGAAAAACCAAAAGAATTCATGATCATTAAACCAATCCTACAAAGAGTGCTGAAGGATATGCTAGAGAGAGATAAAAATCACCACAGTCTGGGAAGAAGACAAGATAGTTGATCAGTGAGCAAAAAAATACAAAGCCTCCCAAGAGAAACAACCCATGTGCCAGAATAAAACACCCTGGAAAGACCCAGACAGAGGGAGATGGATCCTCTTGACACAGGAAGAAATTAAAACATAAAAAAGCTTGTCAAATACTTTGGGACTACAACTGAGACAGCTAAAAATTATGGGACACAGTGTTTTCATGGTGACCCATCAAGTTTACACCAGCTTGAATCCACACTGGCAGGCAGAGCCACCCAAACTTGTTCCCACCACCACTCACAGGAAGCACAGCAGCACTGAAGTCGGGGGTTGGTGAGCCCAACAGAGTGAGGAGCCAGTGAAGGGACTTTAATTAATCCATGGTCAGTGCTGGGAATGAGACCCGCCACACACAGGCAGGGCATGACCAAATGGGTGACATGTTGCAATTGGGCAGGAGAAGCCTGAACTGGGAGTGACAGTGACTTCAGTTGGTTGCTCCCTTCCCAGAGCAGATTCGTGGGATTTGCTTGGACTGGGCCGTGCACCTGGCTGGGACCCAATGAGCCATCCCAAATCGATTCCCTGTGCCTAGCACACACTAACCGGGTGAAGGCACCTGAAGTTTGGCTGGCCCGGTGAGGAGGGGCAGGAAAATGCAGCCGCTGCTTACACCTCAGTGACAAGAGCAGGCAGGAGAGGCTATAGGTCCCTCACTAGTGTGCTTTGGAGGAAACAAGGCCAACAGGGAAGGGGACTGGGACCTGCACTATAACCTGTGTGGAGGAAGCCAGGGCCATGAAAGGAGAGAGAGGCAGGAGGAGGACCCTCAGCCCAGAACCCTGAGAGCACTGATCCAGGAGAAGGAAAAACAAGGGAGACTGAGGGAGCCAAACACATAACATCAGACATGGCTTCAATGGACATTAAGGGATATCTTATGGACCTTGTAGATGAGCTCAAAACTGAAATATTAAATCAGGTAAAGTAAGATATAAGTAGAGTAGTAAAAGAAATGCTCTCAGGAAGCATCGCTCAGGATGATACAGATGGAAGAAGGGAGGAACACAAAAAAAGAAGAAAAACATTTGATAAAGAATATAAAGAAAATATAGAATACATGAAGCAGATTCAAAGAGACTACCAGGAAATTAAAAACTCCATTGAAACCTGGCAAAGCTCCTTAAAAGAAACTAAGGATAGACTATCAAAACATGAAGACAAGTTTGCAATGTGTGATCATGAAAGGAAAGATCTCTTAAAAATAACAAGGAAACAGGGAGTAACAAACAATTCAAAGGCTAGAAGTGACAAGAGAATCTACAATTTAAGAATAAGAAACATGAAGCAGGAATACCTATAGGCAAATCACAAAGGCTATTCACACAAATAATTAAGGGAAACTTCCCCAAGCATGGGAAAAGAAAATGACATTCTGTTATGCAAGGCATACAGAACTCCAGCCACCTACAACCAAAACAGATCTACACCCAGACATATAATAATCAAGATACCAGAAGTTCAATATAAAAAAAGAATATTAAAAGCCATCAGAGAAAAGAAACAGATTACCTATAAAGGTAAGCCCATCAGAATCACAGCTGACTTCTCGACACAGACCATCAGATCAAGAAGAGCTTGGAGCAAAGTCTTCCAAGCCCTAAAAGAAAATAACCTCCAGCCTAGATTGATGTACCCTGCAAAATTGTCACTAGAAATTAATGGAGAAACAAGATGCTTCCATGACAAAGAGGAACTGGGGGAGTTTGTCACCACCAATCCAACCCTACAGAGAATTCTGAAGGACATTCTAGAGAGAGAAAGAGAAAAAAAATACCAGGATGTTAGGAACAATGGCAGAAAGGCCTCAGTGAGTGGGGCAGGCAGTAGAATGAAAGAGAAAACTAAACAAAGGCAGAAAAATAGCATAGCAGAAATGAGGCAGAGAAGGATAACTAGAAACTCTAACATAGATGGCCTTGATACACTATATTGTTAATAGTGCACCAGGATTTAAAACCCACATTGCTCACACTACTCTGCTTAGATATATTATATTCTGTTCCAGTCATTCTATCTGTACTACATTTGAGGGCACAGACAGTAATCCCAAAACTAACAGGATATAGTACGGTAATCATCCTTAATTTCCTATTAATCTACAGGTCTTTAAAACCTACACTGTTTTACCATGACTGATCATAATCAAATCTGGTTTGTTGGAACGCTGTTTTGTATTGATAGATTTTATTCAAAGGCGTTATGATTGACAGTATCAAGTCTGAGAGTATAGGCAACTGCACTTAAGATGACAAGATCCACTAGAATATCCACTATGGCTTATTACCTGCCTTTGAAGTTTTATACTGTCTACAATATTTTATTTTACTAATATTGTTATTTACTGCTATACTCAATTATACTGCTATATTCAAGTATGCCTGATGATATAGACATTCTATTGAAGATAATAAGAAACAACACAGTAATCATTGTAGATCACCTTGTATTGTGGTTTTTGTACAATTTTTGGTTTCATGTTTTTATAGGAATTTGTTTTGTTTTATCTTGCTACATTTTGTTTTTCCCTCTAATACAGAAAGGTTAGAAATACATGTAGAGATTCATGCATGTGTAGCTGTTTACACTCTCACTGTTTGACTATCTACTTTGTATGCTTTAATTTTGTAACTTGAACAACTATTTCTAAGAGGACAATATGTAATTTATTAACTAAGGATTTCTTATTGTTTATCTTTTTTTTTTGAATTCTGTATTATCTCTGCCCTTTACATGCTTTTGTTTCTCCTTAAATAAAAAAAAAAGTCACCACAGTCCCAGGAACAGCAGCAGTGGGGGGTCACCAAGCAGGGCAGGCAATTGAATAAAGGGAAAAAGTGAGCAGCCAACATCAGGAGGATAGCATAACAGATAAACCAAACAGCATAGATGAACCAGAGCATGTCAGTCATAACCATTAATGTAGATAGTCTCAATTCACCAATAAAAATAAACACAAGCAGAGTGGATCAGGATCCATCATGATCCATCAATATGCTGTATTCAAGAAACACTTTCAAGGAAATTTATGGACTGAAGGTTGGAGAAGAGAAGAAAATGCTCCATGTGATGGAGACCCAGAAAAAAGCAAGAGTAATTTACCCATCAACCACAGAATGGATATGATATGGTATTTCCATAAGATGGAAAGCTACTCAGCTATAAAGAAAGATAATCTCAAGGGTCTTGTAGGTAAATGAATGCAACTTGAGATCATGCTCATGTGTGACATTGTTCAGGCTCATGGGTGAACATCATGTTGTCTCCCTAGTATACAAAACTGAAAGAGTTAGTGTAATCCAAAATGTACAATAGATATTGTGAAAGTGAAGGGGAAGAAACATCTAAAAAGAGAAGGTAGCAGCTAATGTTAATTTCCTACTTTCTTGTTTCGAAGTCCTATAACATTTTATTATTTTGTTTTATTCTGTTTGTTTTGTTTTTTTTTGATTCTATGTCTGATGGAATGGGCAGCTATTTTGAAGATAACGTGATATATTATGGTAGCAATTGTTCATTTCCTATCACCTTGTGTTGAAGTCCTATATCACTTTCATTGTTTTGTTTTGATTGGCTTTATTCTATTTCATTTTGTTTGGTTTTATTCTTTTTAAAATAAAATTTTGGGAGATTTCAAGATGGCCGACTGAGTGGCCGCACTGTAAGAGAGCTTCTCTGAGGAAAAATAAAAAATAAAAACAACTCAGATGCTGGAATCTGACACAATGGAGAAAGGCAGACAAAAGGAGAGGAATTCTCATGACCCAGGAAGAAACTGAGGAAAAAGAAAAAGAAAAAAAAAGAAGAAGAAAAAGAAGCATGGACAGAGGGCTAGAACTGGGCAAGCCCCAATCACTGTACTGGCAATACTTAAATTCAGATGACTCATGGTCAAGCTAAGATCGCGGCCCTGCTGAGAGCGGGGCTTGGTGAGCTCCAGACCCTCGGCTGGGGGACGCCCTGAGACAGGGAGTTGAAACAGCCAGTCGAGCTGAACAAACTTTGGTGAGAGACAGGAATTGGAATCCCCAAACTGGGAGGACTGGCTGGGCGACATTTTGGAGTTGGCCAGGGCCAGTTTGAATGGCTGTTGACTCCTAGTCCAAAGCAGATTGGTGGGATCTGCTCCGGCTGGGCCACGCCCCTGGTTGAAACACAATAGCCAGGGACGAGGCTTTCCTGGGCCAGTGGCAAGGCTTTCCTGGGCCAGTGGCATCCCCAGGGAACACACAAACTTCTTGAAGCATAAATTGGTTGACTGGCATAGGGGGAGGAGCCAGCTCTCAGCCTGCAACTCACAGATTCACTGCAGACTGAGGGGCAGTACTTCCCTAGCAAGTGTGATACAGAAAAACAGTAAGCAAAACAAAAGGCCCAGAGACCTCCACCACCCACCCATC
>PVLA01015684.1:0-24140 GCA_004027455.1 Hydrochoerus hydrochaeris
TCTTTCTTTTTCTTCCCACTAGGTTTCAAACTTAGGACCTCACAGTTGCCCTGCAAACGCTGTGCTGCTGAGCTATATCCCCTACCCAAGACTGCCGGTTTTTAAATTTCATGCTTTTAAACTTTATACTTTTAAATAGCTTAAAAACTGAAGAATAATAATATCATGGCATGTGAAAACTATTGCAGAGTCAGATATAAAACTCTCTAAATAATGTGTTAGCAGAACTCAGCCACTCTTCTTTGTGAATCATGTGTGGCTGTTTGCATAGCCACATTGACAGCGACAAGTAGTTGCCACAGTGTCTAGCTGTCTAAAGACTCTGAAATACTGGCCGCATTGTCTCTTACAGAAGTTTGCTAGCCTTGTCCTAGGCTGTAACAGCCCTAACCTGTTTCATGCAGGAGCCGCTGACTCATTGCGCGCTCACAAATGCATGCTTGAGTCCTCGACTGACTCACTGAGACCACGTTCTGTTCGGAGTGTAAGCAGAGAACGTCTGTGAGATGAGCCTGCTGATACAGCTCCCAACAGTATAACGAAGTACTTGGGAGGATGCTTGTCATAAAGGACACTCAGCTACGCTGCTGTTGCACTTCTCTATCTTCTGTATTTACATGATCATGTATATGTTTATCCACTTAGTAAATGTATGTTATGCTCTCATGCTTAGTTTTGTGCTCAGTGAAGTAGTCAAGGCTTAGGAGCACAGAGATCATTCTGACGGTTTTCCAGACCGCAGGGTCAAACATACCTCAAGGACAATAAGTACCAAGTGGAATACCAAATCCTAAAGAACTACCGATAAAATACTTAGCTTTAGAAGAAAGAGAAGAAAGGTGAAATCAGGGAATGCCTCTGAGAAAGAAAATGTTTGAGCTGACCCTTCCCTTCACCTTGCCTCAGTCTTTCTTAACATGTCTAGCATAAACCTTTTTATTACCATTAACTGCACCCTCTGTCTAATCCCAATTTCACATATTGGTTGCATCCCTCACTATCACACTTGCCCTCTTGTTCCCTGCATTACTCCAATCCCAGAAATCCATGGATCTACAATCCACTTCTCCTTTTACCTTCTCACCACTCCTCTCTTTTCTCCAATCTCTCCTTCCCCACTACCAGTGTAAATGTGTGAATCTTGTGGAGGTTACTGCCTTACCTGCAATCTCGTCTCCATCGGTACTACCCTAGTCCGACTCAGTCTGTACCCAGCCTGCTCTCCTCTCCACCCATGTTTTCAGACAAAATCACACAACCGCACGGACTCTTCTCACTTGCAACTTACAATCTTCACTTAGTTTCTTTTCTTAGTTCCTTGTCTTTTCTAAGACAAAATACTCAATGCCTGAAGTTAAAGGAGAAAAGAAAAAACCACCACTTATGACCAGATGAGGCACTGGGGGGACATCTAGACACAAGTCATACCAGAGCTCTAACTTCAGGAAGCACTTAGAGCAGCAAGAAGTCTATATTTCACTCTGTCTTCTCAAAGCTCTATGTTTCCCCCTCCTCACCTCAAGATCACCTTGCTTTCTATTTGATTAAAAGTAAAAGTGATCAGAAGGGAACTTCCACAGTCTACTGACTGGTGAACCTCTGCTCACGTTCTGTCTCCCCACACCACTCTGTGGCAGCTCCCTTTGTTCCTATCTGAGGACACCCAGTGCTCCCCCAGACCCATTTTTCATGTTAGGGCAAAATATCTGATGCCCACAAGTTAAAGGAGGAAAATCTTATTTTAGCTCACAGTTTGTTCAGATTTCAGGCCATAATCAGCTGGACCCAAGGCAGCATGACAGGAAAAACAGTTCACGGGGTGGTGGACAGGAGCAGGAGCCCTCCCTCCTTTTCCTTTTTATTCCATTCAGGCTCCCATCCTATTGGTTGGTGCTACTGCCACTCAGGGTGGGGCTTCCATCTTCAATAAATCCATCATTCACACCCAGAGCTATGATAAACCCATTCATGGACTGATCCATATCACATGCCCGTGACCCAACTTGCTCTCAAAAGCCCCACCTACGAGCGTACGACATCTAGATATAAATCATAGTGCCCCAATAATTACTTCACCTGTTCTCTGGATCTTGCATTATCAAAATGTGCATTCTCACTAAATCTCACAGCATGGAAACTTTTTTTCCTCCCATCTTTCTTATTTTCCCTTTCCCTAATATTCCCTCTAGCCCTAATCCAGTTTTTACTGATTTCTTGTAGTAGGAATCTCTTTGACAGACATCAGGACTCTGTCTCTGGTTCCTTATCTCTGCTCTCTTGGGCCCCACCACTGCCCCACCCTCTGATGACGTGGCTCTTCAGAGTCACCAGTAATACTATGTGGTACAGAGTAATGGTCAGTTCTCTTTCCCCATCCAACCTGATCTACTGGCGTTTGACACAATTCATTACTCTGTTTTTCTTGAGACATTTTCAGTTTGCACTTGGCTGTCAGGAGACAATCCTCCGTGTTTTCTGCCTTTTTTACTGTTGTCTGTGTCTCACTATCTTAGGTATTTCTCCCCTTAATAACCTTAATAACCGCTTAATAACCTCAAAAACCACTTAATTTGGGCTGCCATAAAGTTCGGACACTTGATGTCTTCTCTTTTATCATTCTCTTATTATGATTTAATCAAGTCTTGTGGCTTTACAGACCCTCAGAAGGCTGCTAATTTTCAACTGGACCTCCCCATAGAGACTCAGAAACAACAGATTGTGTCATTTAGGTTCTAATAAGTGTCTCCGATTAAAAGAGCGAAAACCAGTTCCAGTTAATTCTTTTGCAGCACCCTGTCCTGTGTGAGGAGGTGGGAATGCAGTCCTTTCCAGCTGCTCAGGAAAGACCTTTCCTTCATGCTCCACATCTAACCCACAGGGTTACTTGTGGTTCCATCATCTGAATAGTTCTGCAAATTCCCACTCTGCCTGGCATCGTCACCTTTATACTTGTCACAGTCATCTCTTGACTGCATTGTTTCAGTATATTACTGTATTATTTCCTTTCTCCTTGTTCCCCTGGACTTTAATTTTACCACAGCAGCTAAAATGATACTTTAAATGCAATGAGTGTACTTATCAAAATCCTCCAGTGACTGGGCATTTTCCTCAGAGAAAAGTTAAATCCTTCCTTGCCGGGGTCTGCAAAGCCACTCTCTCTCCCAGTCTCCCCCTCTTCTGTAGGACTCTGAGTGCATCTTCTGCTCTTCTTCCTTCAATCTAGTCATACACTTGCCACATCATAAGTTCTTAAATTTGCAAGGCATTTTTACACTTTAAGGAATTTGCATTAGGTGTTTCCTGGGTTATTCTCCCCATTTGTATTGATATACCTTGCTCTGTCGCCTCCTTGGTCACATGCCTTAAATGCAAAGTAAGACAGGAGAGGGTATGTAGAGTGAGTCCTGGAGGTCTCCATGGGAGTCTGTGATTCTGTCACTGATGAATGCATTCAAGGAGAAGTCCCCACTCCTGTGGAGTCACTTTATACTTAAGAACTGAACAGCAGTGTCAAAAACTTTGATGCCCCAGTTGAACACATTATTTATACCTTGTTATTATTTTCAGCATCTAATGCAATACCAGGAATGTGATACCTGGGGTTTGGGATCATACTTATATTTCTCCACAAAGCTTTAAGACAGGAATGATAAGATTCCCAGAAGATAATGCTTCAAAGTGATGTCTCTCCAGATAGGGAAGTTGAGAAATACCTGTGAGCCCTGCTTACATCTGACCCACACAACCTCAAAGTAACAGTCCAAGAGCTAACTGTCTGCTGAAATAAAACCAACACTCCTCCAAGGGGTACAACAGATTCCAGGGTGTGTAACAGCTACCAAATCCAGTGTTCAGTTTAGAATTACTGTGTACTGAAAAGAATAGGAAAATGTACCCCTTAGTAGTGAAAAAGGAGTCAGTAGAAACCGACTGCTAGATGACCCAAATGTAGGATTTAGTAGACAGATTTTGAAGAACCTATGATATGTTTGTCCAAAGATTAAAGAAAAAAATGTTCAAAGAAGTGTAGCATTAGGATGTGTTTGATTCAGTGACTCACCTGTGACACCTGTTAGCAGTCTAACACGCTACCAGTGTTTCACTTTTTAAATACGTTGATGACATATTTATAGGCTGTCCGGAGCACTGAAAGATTTGAGAGGAGAAGTGAGGGATTGCTAGATTGGTGTCTTCCTGCGGTAAGGTAGGAATAACGTAAAGCCTGGAGAGTACAGGATTCATTGTCTTCAAATGACAGAGGGCAGGTGTGGTGGATTTCACATGCCTGAAATTCCACAGGGGGCTGAGGGGAGCCTGCAAGCTCAAGGCCAGTCTAGGCTACACAGAAAATGTTTCAAAAGACTAAAAACACAAAACACAACAAACAAGCAGAAAATAGAGGGAAGGGAGGGAAGGAGGGAGAGGGAGAGAACGTTTCCTCTCAGAAACGCCGGAGGAAATGAATATACACATTCGATATGATCAATAATCTAGGAGTTAGGGTTATCTACAGACAGTGAGGAGGCAAAATTTATTGAAGTTGGGGAGAAAATTAAGATACAACTATAGGGGAAGAATTAATGAACTGATTATAAGTAAACTAGAGTTTGCTTTAATTTGAAATCGTAATTGGCTTGTGAAGCATAAATATTTATTTTATACTATATACTAAAGTTATGCCTCCCCAATTCCCAAGGTATATTTGTAATTTAAATTATTTCTGCACTCAGGGCTAGGCTAGTTTTTAAAATCTGTTTTATTTATCTTCTACAGTTCCTCACCAGGTTGCTGATTCATTTAGATAGAAAATGGCAGGGACTCGTGAGAAGGAGGAGGAGAATGCAGGGAACAGGGTGATGGGACTCGGGACAGCCGTGCTGTGCCATCAGCCATGAGGCAAAGAATGCCAGGCTGAGCAGGACAAATGAATGAGAGCAGCTGCCAGCTGTGTGGTAATTACTGTGAAGAATTCTAACACTTACTATGGTCCAGGTGGGCTTTCTTGAACCATTAGTTGACAGAAATATTCAAACAAAAGATAAATATCTTGGGTCTGTGATATTTCACGGGAAATGTTTCCCATATGTGGTATTCAGGGGTAGCCTCTAATAATTTCTAAGTCGAAGATTCTGAGATAAACTGTTACCATCAGTCTGCTTGGAGCATTTTCTTTAAATGTATAGAATCTCAATCAAAATATACTCATGTCACTTTTCTCCGTATTTACTTTCTTATTTTGGTCACTGTTAATTTCTTTACAGCCTCTCTTGGTATTCTAGCCTGCCACCTAGATGGCTTTTTTTCCCTTATTTTGTTAGAGTTTTTGCACAAAAGGAGCAGAATATAAGAAAAAGTAAAAGTGGCCTTTTTATTTAAAGGACATGGGGAGGAACCTCAACTCCTCTGACCAGATATGGGGGTGTTGAGTCTATGTGACCTTTGATCGGATGTGGAGTTTGGGGCGGGCATTGATGATGCATGAGGAGCTGATTGGAATTTTCTTCACTTGTGCTGGGAAAGGAAGAAGGAAGTTGTAATGAGGAAGGAGGAGGAAGTGGCCATCAGGGTAAGCCTCCTCGATTTGGCCTTCCACCATATTGAACTGCCACCATAATGTCCTGTGATTTATTCTAGGGCAAAGCTCTTTCATATGTAATGAGCACAAGCTACCTAATTCATATCTAGGAATAAAAATGTTATAGGACCATAAGCTTAAAATTTTAGGGCTGGAGCAAGCCTTTAAAGGTCACACAGAAACACAGAAACTCTGCAGAAAGAAAACTGAGGCTGTGAGAGGCTGGTTTTCCTAAGCTCATTTTGTGTCAAATTTTTTGCACCCTGTTCCAGAGCTGTCTCTTCTCTACATGTTGTCTCCTGCTTACTTAGCTCAATTTAAATGGAATTCCCTGCAATGCTTTTATTTCAAGTTTTGTGTTTATTTCAGTACTTTAGGATCTTGTCAAATGACCAGAAGCATGCATCCAAATGTACTAAGAAAAAAATTTTATAATTTAATCTAAAAGTGCATAGTTCTTTCATCTTTTATAAAATGTAAAAAAAAAAATTTTTAAAGAAGATACTTCTAAAAGAATTTTACACTTTCACCAAAGTAGAAGTCACTAGAAGTATAATGCTTTCAAATAGTGGTGTGGATGGAATATTTTCATTTGCAGGAGACTAATTAAATTATTGACTTTACCCTTAGGACTTAACTGATATTAGCAAAATTGGCAAAGTCTGCCTCATTAAGCTGCATTTGAGAGGAGGCATCTCTTTTTTTTTTTTTTTTCTGGTTTGCTAATTCAGAATACAAGAATTTTCATTATCCTGTCAATGGTTCCTGACATCAGCTAGAGACCACTCTGCTGCCAGACTACTATGGTGCCACAGCCTCAGCTAATCTGATTACAGCTCACATCTAAATGGGATTGGTTCTGCTAGATCAATATGAGAACTGGGAGGGTCAGTTTGAGCATCACCCCAATGTTTTCTCCTCCCACTGACTGACCATGGAGGTACAGATGAGAGCCAACACTGAGTGACTGCTGGGCAAATACTAAATTCATTTTTAAGCCAGTGAAAAGTTGTGTGATGATGTGTGAGTCATGGTAGCCCCTTGGGTCTTGGCTTTGTCATGTGTGAACTGAGGGGACAGACCTACACAATCTCCGTGGACCTTGCAGTCTAAAATTATTTTAATGAGCCTACAATAGCCCCTGGAGTGTGCTGATAACCAGAAATGATATGGATAGCTGCCAAATAGCACACATAGCTAAATGGGTTTTGAATATATCATTATTATTTAACCTCCTGCTTCTTTCTAAAGTTTCCATGCTTGTTCCCATCAGTGGAGAGAACTAAGAATGCTGGGCATAAGCTCAGGATGCCATATGGTAGAAATGAAGAGGAAAAGGCCTTTATTTTCTAAATACGGTAAGTTCAGTGGTTCTTCAGGTATTATGGGTTCATTTTTGAGAATGTGGTGAAAATGCTACACGGTTCCTTTGGAGAATATGACAGAACCATCCACATTGCTTTTTCATTGCAGATAGATCATGAATTAACAGTAGATTCCTTAAAATATCCCCGATTTCATGGCTGGCATTCTGTAGGGTGGGCTTTTCACAGTGGCATCCTGTGATACAGAGGTAATGAGCTTTAGAATCAGTTCTCCAAGCTTTGCTACCTAAAGCTGTGACTATTAGGTTACATTAGCTGTGAATATTATCACTGCTTTAGAATGGAGAGATAACTCCTTCCTAGGGCTGTCGGCCTATGTCAGATAGGATGCACACATTAAAACCATACTTGACACACTGTTGGAATTCAGCAAATGTGTTTCCTGTTTCCTTTAAAAAATGTTAGTAATGTGTACTTTAAGTGCTGGAACTGATGGAATTTCAGAATCACGAAGTGTTGTGTAGAAAGGCACCAGTATCATAGTCCATGAAAGCTTTACTCCCTACATAATAATCTCTGCTTCTCTAGATAGTCACAGGGCAGGGCTGCGGCAGTATCTTCCAAGTCCTCACCATGGGCTCCAAGCTGACCAAGATCGGTCCCAAGCACCAGCCTGTTCTTTGTTTCTCATCCGAATGTGTTGTTCCTTTGTTTTCACCTCTCAGTACTTTGCTTTTTCCTCAATTTTCTTCAACTACTTTCCAGTTAAAATGTTTAGAATGGATGATAATAAACCCTTCTATATACCTCCTTAATATATGCATATTTACTACACCTGTACCTTCTTAGCTCCTGCCTTGGGCACTTGTTATCCAAAGGAAAGATTAATTGAAAAAAACCGAAATCGAATGATTCATTTCTGATCACTGTTGATCAAACCAACAAGCTTTAGATTATATTTTGGGAAAGGAGCATTGTAACTGGCTGGAGTAGCGATCATACCATATCAGACATGCCTTCTCATGGTTGTGCTAGAATAAAAATTAAAAAGAAAAATTTAAAGATCTCCTTATAAAATATTAGCTAATAGTTTAGGGAATATGTACAATTTCCATCCTTTTATGTAATGTTTATTCCTCCAAGTCATGAAGAAAAGCATCTATGGCAGAAAGAAATTGAGGTAGATCAGAGATCTCCCTTCTGTTTGGACTGAGTCTTCTAAGAACGACCATGCTGTCTCTGTCCAGTCGCTCCTGAGGAAATTGAGTGAACCCACACTGGTGTGTCTACCCTGGCTTGCTGGGGAGTGCAAAACTGTGACAATGGTGGAACTTGCAGTGAGGTCTGATTATCCGAGCCACAGACAGAAAAGGTCACAAGGCCCAGGAGCTAAGAGAAAAGGTTTCCTTCTTTAGTCACAGTGACTCTTTGGAGAATGTAGACATTCATGATCAATTGTCCAGTGGAAAGCTTCGGACCTATAGATAGTACACGGGCTTAAAGTTATATATCTGTACTCAAGAAAGGAGAGATGATTTTGCAAATAAAAGCTTTTTCCTGTTCATTAATTGTGTCTATAGAACTTCGTATCATTAGAACTAGCAGAAGGAAGAAAAGTAACAAAAGGTTGATTTTGAGGAAAAATGTTCAAGAAAGTCATTTTTTGAAACTAAAAACCTGAAACTTATAAAATATGAGTATATTGCTGTGGACAATATTCTTAAAATACTAAGTAAATACATTTCTCATTCTGGAATTCTGAGAGTAGATGGCAGCTCAGCCTAACCAGCTGCTTCCTAGATCCTGCAAGTTGTTCTGCTGAAATACCTGCTTTGTAAATTAAACCGATACGAAAAATCTCCTGGGTCTCAGAGCCGGAGTTACATCTGCTGTGATTCTAGAGCAGAAACTTCCTTTGCCCTATCTATCTGGGTCAAAGAATGGCAGAAAAAGGACAAGAGTAAGAATTCAGAAAAACCGATGGAGTCCTCTCTCCTGATGGAAGGATGGAAGGAAGAAGGTGGAGGAGGAAAGGGAGAGAGGAGAAGAATCAGGGCTCCAAAGCTGTAGCGTGTTTCTTTCTTCACTGGGGAGGTTGAAGGTCATGGGAAGTGTGTGTTCTTGACCCTGGCCTTGCTCCTGCAGCCCACAGCTGTGTTAGACCTCCAGCTCCAGGACCAGAACCCCTCTGTGAACTTTGGAAATCGCGCTGTATTGTCCTTTTTGGTGGGAGAGGTGAACGGCAGGTACCTCCCGTCTCTAGCTGCACATTCGCTATTTAGATTTGGCGGGTCTTGTTATAGAAAATATAAACAGCTTTACATAAACATTTTTACTCTTCTAACAAAGACTCTAGCTTCAACACAAATTGATTCCCTAAAAACAGCGCCTTTTCTTACTGAGGTAGAGAGATGCATTATTATTATTATTATTATTATCATTATTGCAAAAAATTATTCCATCGTGTTGACTCAGGGTTTCAGTCCTCGTGTTACCATTATTAAGTAAGGCAACAATAAATCCTCTGTTAGTTGATTTCTTTTCATGCCTCTGAATGGACCGATCTGTTCTGTGTCACATTTGCCATTTCTGAGATTCTGTGTCAGGGTACAGTCACAACCATGTTGTGAGCAAAGGCCAGCATTTTTTTGTGTAGAGGCAGGACTGAGGATACTGTTTAACCATTGTTCTCAGTGGAATAACAGGTCCCAAAAAGTGCATCTGGTCGCCTGTAGACACACCTTTTGCAATTGAAACTGAATTTCCTCCCAAGGATATTTGAATTTTGAACTAATATTTGTACAGAGAATTCGTATACTTTTTTAGTGCCCTTCCATCAATAAGAATTAAAGTGAATATTTTCTTGAAAAAGAGCTGCCACTGTCACCTATCAAAAGGTTCTTAGTGATGTGCTTATGATGTAGAAAAATACTGCTGTGAATATTGGCCAGTTATTTTTTTCCAACCTATGGCATAAGTATTAATGTTATTTTTTGTTCCTCATAAATTGGTTCCCTTGTGAGAATTTTTTTTTGAAACGAAATCTGTACATTACCCTTTAAAATGAAAAAGGACAATCAGTGATTGTTTTTGTTCCTTCTCTCATGAACAGATTTTAAATATATGTAGATAGAGAAAGAGATACAGATATATCTAGATAGAGCCTCTCCATTTAACTTACCAAGTATAAAATGAAAAGAGAAATTTTAATTGCTTTTTAAAAAGTAACTTTTTTAAACTTTCAAAGCTAAAGTTTTGAGTAAATTATTTCCTGATTTATAAACCTTGTTCTTGAATTCAAGCATTTTTCCTTAAGGCAATTTTACAGGCCTGAGGACCATGAGAGAAATTGCGATTCTGGAAAGCAAATTCACAATCCTGGAGAAATCGTGCCACTTGCTTTTCCCGTAGCTAACACAGCCCCGCCTCTGAACTGTCTTTCTCCTTCTAGTTCAGTAACATGAGCAGCAAGATTGCTCAGTGACCCAGAGTAATTGATCCCACCTCAAGGCATTGCAGAGTGACTAGATGAAATCTGTACTCAACAGTTCTGATCATCGAATCTCAAATATTTTTCTCAATTCCACATAAATGGACAAAATCTTAATTCTTTCTTTCAGAAAGACAATTGAACTTCTTTTATCTTCAACCCCTTTCCTCTCTAGTGATCCCTCAAGTCAGTCAATAAATAGTGTGTTTAAACTTTTCATGAGGAAGAAGGGTATTGCTGAGGCTTTTAATAGGACATCTAGTGGTGGTCTAGATGTTGCCTTAACTGCTGTGTTGTCATTTACCAAGGATGGAACACAGTGGCTATGTGGCTGCCGCTGACGTATACATGATAGTTTATGCCTAAGATGAAAGAGAAAGTCTCAAAATGAGAAGAAAAATTTAAAAAGAAAATGGGATCTTGAAACACACGAGTGAGCAGGCAGGGAAGAGATTCCTTCCTCAAAAAGTTAGAAAATACACTCAGAAAAGATAGAAGAGCACCAGGAAAGAGAGATGGCTTGAAAGTCAAAGAGTAGAAAGAGAAGTGGTCAACTGTGTTAGCTAGTAAGATGAGAATCCAAAGTTGGTCTTAGTAAGATCTAGTCGATTCTCCCTGGTGAGCTTGGCTGGAGATTTTCACAGGAGTCTGTCTTGTTCCTAGAACTCAGTGCCTCTTGGTTTTCTTAAACATTTTTTCCTACAGTTCAATTTATCTTCTACTGGATCATTTCCAACCAAGTGAACTAGCACCTCAGACCTGATAGCCCCTCTAGTGACAACCCAGCGTCTGTCCACTACCTGGTGGCCAAGCCACTTGAAGGAAGTGTTCATTTCTGCCACCTGGAATGCACTTCAGTCAGGAACCCACCACAGGCTGGCTTCTGCGCCATTTCCTCCCCAGCTCCCTGTCGGTACCCTCCAGGTAAACACTGAGCGTATTATTTAGACCTCAGTAGAATTATGCCTCATCAGTCATCTGGATGCATGCACTTTTATTGTGACACCGTATACTATGGTCACCCTTTCTGTCATATTAGCGGTCCTTGCTTTATATTCCGTACTGAGTTCTCTTCCTCTGTGCAGCTGTCCAGTGCTCCAGTTTTCTGGATTTTGTCTTAAACCCTGTTCTTGCTCTCTGTGATTTGTTCATAGGGCATCACGTCTGTTGCTAGACTTCCAATACCTCCTGTAGATTTTAGCTTTCAGGTTTATATCCACAACCCAAGCTCACTGGCCATTTGATGCATCCATTTCTACTGCATGCAATAAACATGAAAAATGATTATGGTTAAAAAAAAAAAAAGAAGAGACACAAAGTTTGGAAACTGAGAGGGCAGGAAAAAAATGAAGGCCAGTATACACATGAAAATATAGGCTATTCCACTTAAAATAAAAAATTAAATTATAGCTAAATTGCATTCAGCAAGATAAGGTGAATTCTCATGCTTATTGTGAGTAATGAGGTATATTCTGGTACATATAGGAGCATAGTTTGTAAATTTATGTTTAAAAAAAACAAGCTATGCATGTCCATTAACACATTGTACCCCTGGGACTGTACCTTGACATAATTCTGTAAATTCACAATACACAGATGGTGTTTTTCACCATAGAATGTATAGAAGCAAGGCTGGATGCCATGTAATGTCAATCAATAAAGAATGAGCTAAGTAAATTATGTATTATCTGGAAGAATATCATGCATATCATAATGGGTCTCCGAATTTGTTTTTAGAAATAAGAGCAATATTACATTAAATTTCAAAAAAAAACCCCATTTTTAAAATAACACACTCTGCTCCTTTTAAAAACACGTTGGTTCAGGGCTGGGGATTTTAGTGCAGTGATAAATACTTGCCTAGCATGTAAAAGTTCCTGATTTCACTCCCCAGCACTACAAAAAATAAACAAACACATGGTAAAAGTGCCTGTTTAGACATGCCTAGAGAAGAATCTGGAAAGAGACAGACAAAATGATAGTGAGCTTTTGGGGTGGTGTTTTTATATGAACTGTTATGTGCTTTATGCCTTACATAGTTCACATTCTTTCACAATGGCCATATTGTTAATTTTTACCCTGGTAATTATAAAAATCTAAATCCCTTCCATTGAATATTAATATAAATTTTTAAAAAATTCTTACATGATATTGACACTCGCCAATTACGGTGTGAGAGCAGACCTCTTTCCATGGTACTTTTTCCTTCCATGAGCAAATATGACAAGAGACAAGTGACTCTGGGTCCCTTGCTCCTGAGTCCTTCCCAGGAGTTTGGACCTGCTGCACCCCATAAATGCCCTTAGAGAACATTACGCTATTTCATTTGGAGACTGGTAATCAGGAAGCTGTTTGTTGCTGTTTTTCAATTACAAATTGATGACAAACTTTATAAAAGAAAGAGCTTCCTTCTGAAACAAGGTAGACAGGAAGCTACCTGGAAATAACAAATTCCAAGGCTTTGAAGATGGTGAGGTGTCTTAGAAGTTCAAATAGCTTTTTCTTATCTGGAGAACTGGAGACTTTATTGCCTAACTAGCTAAGAACTTTTTTTTTAAATTTTGACAAAATTTAATGGGAAAAGAGAGTATATAAAATAAGAGTTCAAAGTGTAGGAAAGATCTTTTATCCAAGGGTTTGTTCCTGTTGT
The DNA here is from genome assembly GCA_004027455.1 of Hydrochoerus hydrochaeris. Taxonomy (NCBI): domain Eukaryota; kingdom Metazoa; phylum Chordata; class Mammalia; order Rodentia; family Hydrochaeridae; genus Hydrochoerus; species Hydrochoerus hydrochaeris. The sequence continues at coordinate 13,041 of PVLA01015684.1, forward strand.
TTTTAATATTAAGATAGACATGGTAATCACCCAAATGAAAGAGATTGGTAAATTGATAAAGATCTTGAAGTATTTTCAATCCCTGAAAGAAAATTCAACTTAGACAATTATTCAGCTTTTACCTGCTAAAAGAAAAACAATTTGCTCATTTGAATAGGTTGTAAAAAGCTTCAGCCATGTAGACCTTGACAAAGATGCCCTTTTTCTTGACTCCTTATTTATAGAGTGATATTGACTGTAGTTAAATTAAAACAAGTTTAAGGAATTTACTGAGACATTATGATGTATCAATTTAATTTCTTACAGTCCCCATCACAAGCTAGGATCTTACAACCTTTCCTCTACATCTACCAAAGAAAATTGTACACTCCAGTTTACCAATATCCTGGCCCTTCTCCTAAAAGCCTGTTATTGTCTTTATTTTCATCTGATAACAGATACCATATTTTTTCTGAGGTTGAACCCAAGGCCTTCACATTGAGCAACATGTCCACTTCTTTTCTTTTTATTGATTTGTTTTGAGACAGGGTCTCATTCAGTCGCTGAGTTGCCCAGGTGGAGTTTGAATTTGTGATCCTCCTACCTCACCCTCCCAGAGTGCTAGGATTACAGGTGTCCGCCAGCATGACCAGCTAGATGTCACATCCCTAAACTAGTGTCTTGCTGTTTAAAAAGAGCAGTTGGGATTAAGACAAATTCTAAAAATTAAAGTTATCTTAGGCATATTTCTTATAGATGAATACAACAGAAGAATTTTAGTAATTTCATAATTTTTACATGGTAATTATAATGTTTATCCCTGGGGAAGATATATGCTCAAGGTTAATTTCACAATATTTAAAATATTCCTAAAGTTTTATTATTGTTGTGATGTTCATTGAAGTTAGATATAGTCTGAGATATTCCAATAAATGATATAAGGTTTGCAGCCTAATACTCAGGTTTGCAATTTCCTATGTAGTGAGAAAAATGTTGTGATGCTGAACTTGTAAATGTGTAAAAATACATTTCAATAAAAATTGTTCTCACTTGTATGTAAACTGTCATTTACATATGGGTGATATTTTGGATTGCTTATTAGACTGTATAATAAACATACATAATTTTCAATAAGCAATTTAACTTGTACCTTGTTTATGGAATATTACTATCATGTAACACTAGCATAAGTATTACCAAACTAATTCCATTAAAAAAAAAACTAAAAAACTTACTACCAGGTACATATGACTTCAGATATATGTATGAATTTATTCTGTACCTGCATCTGTATCTACATCTATATGTTTGTATTTAGGGGATTCTATCAAAAGTATTAGCAGTATAATTTCTAATAAATAAAAATGACTACATTGAAAAATCATATTGATAATTAATGAGTATTTAACAGCTAAACTACTAAAGTGTCATCTTTTCAAAGCCACTATAGCATGTTATTTTGAAAGAAGACCCAGTTATCCTGGGTGTGGTATGCAGGTCATCTTGTTTATTTGAAAATGGCTAAGGGTTCATGCATTCAGGAGGCTGAGCCAGGAGGATCTCCTGGACTACATAGTGAGTTCAAGGCCAGCCTGAAGCACATAATGAGTCCCTTTCTCAAAAAAAAAAAAAAGTATTGAGGAGAATCTGCAGAAACTGAAGCTATTGTGAAGGTTCACATTAATGACAACAACACTATGAATTATTGGCATTAACATGGTATTAATTATTTCTACTGGCCAGACACTGTTTTACAGCCCAATTCAGCAATTATGTAGTGAGACAGGTTTCTCCAGGTGAGACTCTGAGTCTAAACCACACAGTTACAAAATTCTTTACCCAAAGCCTCATGTAGATATTTGGCTTCTCTATCATCTTTGCGTCAGACCTTCTCTTTATTAGCTTCATTGCCTCTATGATTTGCAATAACCTAAACCACATAATTCAGGGAGAAACAAAGACTCTAATCAAACAGAAACCAACATGAGTAGAACAAATCAGAGCTGAGAAGATCAAAACCACAGATTCCAGGCAGCTAGAAGACTATAGCAAGAGGTAGACCAGATGACAGTTTTTAAACGGGGGGGGGGGGGGGGGGGGGAATTACCTGCCCACAAGGATCAAGAGCTCAAGCAAGGAGACGTGGCAAAAAGAGATTCAATTACAAGCCCAGGGGCACTGCTGAGGGTGCCCTGCTGCAGTGGCCTGACGTGCTACAGCTGAAGATAAGACCCTACAGCTTGCTCCTGGCCCGGGACTACAGCTGCGAACACCTTTCTCGTCTCCTTTCCTGCCTCGGGCTTCCTCCTGCTCCAGTGTGTTGTGTGAGCAGCGCTGTGCTGTCAGCTCCAGCTAGCTGTTTGCCATCGTCTGTACTGGCGTTGCTGCTCATGTTGGTGTTTGCTTTTCCTTTTCATTTAAACTGATATTTCTGTAAGCATTGGTAGAGACACAGAATCCCAGCGGAGAAATTCAGAGCCTTTGAGAACTGAACTGGATGCCAAATCGTCATCATCAGTGAATACTGGATCAGAGTAGCTCTCCAAAGAAGCACGTCAGTGCATGAAGGCAGTCGGACACCGTCTTTTATTTGTGAAGAGGGAAAAGTAGTCTGGCAGCCCCCGTATTTATTAAGTCAGATGCTAAGCTTACTAGAACACAGGTTCAAGGAGACATATGTGGATTTACAGTCCATGCAGTCTGCTATAGAGACTCATCTGTAACACACACAGAAATACATGGATGACACGGGCACAGGATCTGGATAAAAGTTTTTAACTATCCAGGATCTTATAACAAAAACGAAGGATCACATTAAGCAGGATATTCCTGTAAGTTTCCTGTCAACTTTGATCAGTTTCTGCTTTTGTTTCGCCTGCTTTTTTACAAGGCTGTTGATGTTAAAAACCATTCCGCAGAATACACAGTGAATGTTTAAAAGAAGCATTTCCATCGTCCCCTCTCAATATGGTCCTTTACCCAAACACTCTTATTCCATCACGCTTACCACTTTTTGATGCGGTTCTGGAAGTCCTCTTTCCCATCTCTGCAAGATTTGATCAAAAATCTGGTGAATGCTGCTGCTGAGTCCCGTCCAACAGAAAGGCAGGCTGGGAAAACATGACCACATGTACTTGGGGACCTGTCTGCTGTACCTGGCGCCGTGTGACTGTCACTTTTGCCCAAAGTCAAAATAACCCTGAGTAGTTATTTTGGGCAGCTACCATAGCACGACTGAAGCAACAGAAGAAGGCTTCCAGAACTGCTTCAGAAAATGACAAAAGTGAGGGGCTAAATGTACTCAGAGCAAGAGGGGGAACATTTTGAATGTCTTTTATTTACCACAGCATGACAATATATCTCTTACTATAATGTTTTTTTAGCTTAAGTATTTATAAAACTTAGCACATCTCATGCGGTCTAGATGCTGACCCCAAAATGTCTGGGTTGAGAATCCTGACTTCTTTCCACCCTACGCCTTTGAGCAAATTCCTTGGTCTCTGAGCCTCAGTCTCCTTTTCTATAAAGTGGGCATGAGAATAACAGTACCCTGTAGCATAGGGCTATCACATGGACTGAATAAAATATTTGTCCAGAGTTTAGAGTAGTACCTACTGTTTGCTAAGAGCCTTCTAAGGGTAGTTATTTCCCAAATTTTTTAACCTGTTTTCCTAGGTCAAAATCTGGAATGTTCCATGACTCCTCTCTTTCTTTGGCCCACTGCCTCCACTCCACAAATCCTGCCAGTTCTTCCTCCTCAGCAAAACTTGGCATCACATCCTTGTTTCTCTGCATAGGGCGCCATCCCTCTCTGGAAACCTAAATGTTTTTACTTTCCACGCAGTAACCTCCTTAGTGGACTGTGCCCACCTGTTCAGAAACGAAACTTACTGAAATAAACCCAGGTAGCACTCAAGTGGCCAGGAGAGCGCTAACTGTTCTCTATAGCCCAAGCTAACTGCGGGTGTGAAACCATGCTGAACCCACCCCAGCAGCCAGACAAGGAAACACATTCATCTGAGAGGTACGAGGCCTTCATGGTGCAGAACACTGGGTGGTCCAGGAACAAATGACCATCTGATCCTTGACCCACACTGGCAGCCACAAGGTGTCCACCACCCCAGGACACACATTCTCCAGGCTCTGCCTCACCCTTGCCACAGTGGGTATCATGGTCTCCTTGGGCTGCCTGTGGTCTTGGTCCCCTGTTGGTAGCATGAAATTCTTTTCTTTTGGGATGATGCCTGTCCTTCAGAGAAGTGTTCAGAGAGGACCGGTTCTTCATGAAGCAGAGTTCAGAGCTTTCTGCACTGTCATTCAAACTCTCCTCTCGCTCCTCTCTTCTCTTTACTCCTCTTCCCGGGGTCTCTCAGCACTGGTTGGAGGATTGCTGCTCTTATTTTCATTTCTGTTCCTACACCTGCACGTTTTCTGCCTGTTTCCCGTCACACATGACCTCTAAATGGCCCCCATGGCACTTTCAGAGCCAAAGCTTTTCATCTTGCCATATTCTTTTCCTGAGGGAAGGAGGAGGAGAACATCTACTTTTGGCTTAAACAGAGAGAAAGAAAGAAGAATCCCAGGGAGAAACAAAAGCAATACCTGAAATATCACCTTACTACACATTCCCTGTGAATTCAGAAGCCAAACCATGAGGCTGGCCATGCTAAGGGAATCTCGTCACTCCTTTGGGAACATTTTTGGTGGCTTCTACTTGCAATTAGTGTCCTCTCTAAATGTGGGGACCAGGCTCGTAGCCTCCTCACTGTCATTCCTTCCCTCCTCGCCAGCCTTTGACCCTTTTAACTGTGCGTCCCTTCAGGGCTACGTTAGTTCTTCAGAGAAGAACTGAAATATTTCATAGTATTTGCGCTTAAGTTCCCTTCTGCCCTATTCAGAACAAAGTGAAACAAAATCTAAGAAACAGCAGTGATCGTCAAGACTTTTGTTAACAAACACAGAGAACATGTGGCTATGTTTTTTGTTAACAAATACAGAGAACATGTTTGCTAGCAAAATATCTCACTAAATTCCATATGTGGCTAACTTGCTTTATATTTCTGTCGAACAGTGCCACCCAAGGCTGTGACTCGGGGAAGACCAGGCGTGGGGATGATAAGGAAAGAGCCTCTATGCCCATTCTGTTCTGAAGTCCAAAGAGAACCACGCTTTATAGACCCTGTCTCAGACAGGGTCAACCTTAACTTTGGTGACTTTATTTTTTTTCAGAAGAAATCATTCCTTTCCAATTTTTTTAAATCACACTCTGCTCAGTGACTCATAATCCTCTTAAAAATTTGATTAAGAATTCTAGATACTCCCTCAATCATCCTCAAGTAACCCAATTTTCTCTTACAATCATCCAGAACTTATATCTCTTTCTCTTGGGAGAGGCTCAGGAAACTTAAACTGCAATACTGCACTTGGATTTCCATGAATTCTACCTCCCCAGCCTTCGGTGTACAGATCCTATTCCGGAGGCTGCCGTAATTTCCCTCTCAGGCAGTTAGTGCAGGGAAGATGGGGCTGCCTTAACCCTGGCCTAATGAAAGATCCTCAGTGGGTTAAACTTGTGCAGAACTGAATCAATACAGCAACTCTCAAATTGCTGCAGGTCAGATGAAAAGCAAACTCGGGACAGTAATTGACATGGAGCCATGGGGAGACTCACCGTGTTAGGGTGGGAATGAACTTGTTTTGCAAGTAATCATGGAGTTAATTGAATGCTGGATAGACACTTTCCTTACATTACCTCAAGACATTTTATGAACGGAGAATCTAACAGCCCATCTGTCCACCAGCATGCGTATAGACTGTTGTATAGTAGGTCACTATTGCTGGTTTCTAGGCCAGCTCAGCTTATGAAAAGTTGCCCTGAATACAACCCTGGAGATGCAAACTGCTTGGTGCCTGGGAGCTGCAGTCTCTGAAATCATGAAACTGGGCTGAAATACCTTTCTTTGGCTCATGCCACAAAATCCTCTACTTTTATAGCAGAATGAAGTGTCATGTTTTCCAGGCTTTTGGACATTGGGCTTGCCCAGCACTGATCCCTTGTTTTCCATCCCCACCTGTATGGGCAACTGATGTCTTGTCTGGCTGTGGTTCGTGTGGGCATGGTCAGAGTCCAGGGCTTTGTAACTCTGCTCTTTGTATCAGGCTCGTTCCATATTTCGCCTTGAAAATGGAAGTTCTCCGATTGCTGCGTGTCAGAGCAATCCAGCAGGCTTTCTCTCTTCCCGGCGCTCCTCTGCTGTCCACAGTGTCTGTTGAAGTTGTGCTTCGGCATCTTTGCTGTGCTCTGTCTATCCCCACATTGTTTCAAGAAACCACCCTGCTCAACTTCCTGTGGTCATCTCTTCTTACCGTAGAATTCCGGCGTGGCAATCTGCACTCTGAGGCTGTCTGCGTACCAAGACGTTATCATCAATGGTCCGTTTGCCATTTAATGCTGAATGTTATTCACAAATACATGGAGCTACTGACAAGTTTTTTGAATCCATCTCTGTCTCACAGCTGTCCATGAGGACAGCATTACTATCTTATATCTCTAACAGCATTACTATCTTATATCTCTAACCTCATTTTATGTCAGGAGTCTGATGCCGTCTTGATGTTTTCCAATTCAAAAAAAAATTTTTATCTTTTCATCTGATTTTTCCCTGTGTTCGTTTTGATTAACCTTAGGGAAGTGCTACCTGTGGAGCATGAGCTATCAAGTTTGCATTGTAATGAAAACCTGTAGATGTAGAATTACGTATGCTTTTCCTCTATCTCGTCTATGTTGAACAGTATCTAAACCCTAGTCACCACCTTGCAATCGCTGATTGTATTGCTAGTGAGAACTGAATCTTTTTTTTAAAATTTTTATTTTAAAGAGGGTAAAATTAAACAGAACAAAGCAGATCATAAGAAAACAATGTAAGAGACACAGATTTCAAAGCAAGACAACCGGAGATCTTCACTGACTATCATATTGTCTCTTGTTTTCTTCCAAATATCTTCACATACAATGAATTCATACAAAACAAAATAGTATAAAACTAATCAGAACAGGATGATGAAGGCGTTATAGATCTTCAAGACCAGACAATAGGGAAGTCAACAATGGCTGTCATAGTGTCTCTGATTCTATTCAAAAAAGTTGTCCATACCTTCATGTATGTCGAAATTAAACAATACAAAACAGACTAAAATCACTCTGAACAGAGCATAATAGTATTGCTGGATTTCACATCATGATGCTACAGAATCAGCACTGGGTACCTTAGTGTCTATTTTTCTTCAAAGTAGCTGTTCATTTCATTGTGCATTATAGAATCCATTCTCATAAACTTTAGGAGAAGTTCTATGCATGCATGAGTCTCTACATGCATACCTATTTTTTTCTGTATTAGAGGGAAAAGCAAAACAAAACAACTCCATCTCATCAGGTCATTGTCAGTTCTTCTGCAGTAACACCATAAGTTTTCACAGTTTACTACTGTATCAAAATATTGCATCTTGTTTTATCAAGAGTGTACCTGGGTTGTTTTACCTTTGAAGTAAACATAAGATAGTGAAGGAGATAGATACATATAAAATAATCTTTCAGAATTTTTAGTGAAAGTCCCAATAAGTGGTGACTTTATTTATTGAAATTTATAGGATTTGAATTCTCTACACTTTGAAAGTTCTTCATTGATTATGGCTTGTAGTAGTTTCTTTTGTCTCTTACAAAAAGTACTTATGTGGGAAATGGAAGGGTTTTCTGGTCAATTAGCCACTTCTGAAGCAGTCAACTATAGCTACTGACTTTGGAGCACAGTTTGGGTTTATAGAGCAACATCAACTATAGGATAGACCTTGAATTTTCAAAAAGAAACTGCCTTGTTCAGGTAGTTCGACTAATGTTTAGGCCTAAGAAATGTGCTAGATACTTTAATATTCACTGTGTAATCCTGAGACCACTTTATGCAATCCATCATTTTCTGCATGATAGAAGTGAGGACAATGACTCTTGGGATGGTTTAGTTCATTGTCCAGTTGCGTATTTAATAAGTGACGTGGGAAATGAATAACCTGGGGGTTCCATCGTCTCACCACTCTGTTGAGCATCTAATGGCTCTGGTTCCTAGTAGACTTGTACAAAATTATTGCTGTCATCGGCTTTAGCTGGCAAAGATACATTTCAATACTCCCAATGGATGGCTGAAACCACAGTTAGTCCTAAATGCTTAATAAACTAGAATTTTTCCTGATCTGCTCTAGTACATAAGCATTGCCTGCTGATAACAGTCAATCTGTTTCTCCACATTGTATGCCTGGTGCCTCTGCTCTTGAACTTTGTGGATTTAAGGAAAACCAAATCACTTAAACACAAGCACCGTTCTTTTGTGACAGTCGAGCCCAGTGACCAACAGGTGGGTGACACAGACAACATGGCTATGCCAGAAGAAGGGGGCAGTTTGCCTCGTGGAGGGAGACAGAGTGAGACAGGAGATTTTATCAAGCTGCTCCTTTCAGAGCATCGTGCAATTTAAAATGTGACTTATGTATCCCTCACTCTTTCCATTTAATATTTTCAGATTACAGTTGACTCTTGGTAACTGAGACCTTGGAAAATAAAACCACGAGTAGGGCTGAGGAGTTCTGTCCTGTAAAGCTGTGATAACATACACACCAGACTGGGGATGGTAGCATTGTTAAGAAAATATTTCAATTAACTCCATTTATCTACCTATAGGTTTCAAAACTTGCAGAGAGAATTCAGACAACAAAATCCACATGAACATTTGTCAAAAGCCTTTCCTTTACCACGTGTGTCTCCTGCAGCCTTACTTTTTCTGGATCATCTCCCTTAAAACTTCATAAACATTTCCTCCATGACTGGTTGGAGCTTTTCTCTCTCCTACAAAACAGCACCATTCTCCTTCTCTTCTGCTTCTCTGGCCTTCGCCCCAGTTATTCTCACACTCTCTAGTCATACAGCATAACTAATGCCCAAGGAATCAATCAGAGAGCAAGAGAACCTTCTCAGGGGAGCATTAGGTACAGACTAGGCGATGACCACGTGACCACAGCCAGTTCCCTCTCAGCAATCAGGGTATTAAGATGAGGTAGAGAGTGCTTGTCAACCATACATATTGTGAATTCCCAGCTTAAAAAAAAAAGGTCATCCTATACACTTAAATTCCATTTGCATTTTAAACACCCTTGCTGATGCTTGCCCCGCCCCAAAGAATAATCATTTATCTAGTGCATGTGTCCTGGGGACCACTGAGAATGGTCAGATCTCAGCTGGTTTCCTCCTCTCTATTGGCCGGTCTGCTGCTGCATTTTCTTCGGCTGAGCCTGCTAACCTAGGCTAGTTCTCAGGACAGCAGCGACAGTGCTGTAGAGAAGATTCATCAGTACAAACACGGTTCACGTCTTTCACCATGATGTGCCCACTAACATTTCACTGACCAAACCAATTATGTGGCCCCTACCTAAAAACAAGGGGTTGGAAAACATATTCCACCTTCTTGTTGGGACAAACTTCAAAGCAATATGATAATGGGCATGGATACTAGCAAAGCTAAAAGGTTGAGGGTATTGGTAAAGTCTCCCACAATTGTTGAGGTCTTATTAAAATCACTATATCAAAAGTCAGGCAGTGTTAATTTTGCTACTGTCAGCTATAACCTCAAGGAGCATTTATCCATCTAAATCCATCCACTCATTCTCTGTTGTTTTACCAAATTGCATCTATGCATAAAGTCCATTCTTTGTTCCTAGAGCTCTTGGTTCCATATCACACAAAATTCATCCAATGTCCCAATCGGATACCATGATTTACTTGGAGATATTTCAACCTCCCTTTTCAAAATCTGTTATTGAAAGCTATCACTCTGCACCTAAGTCTGCCAACAAAGATGTAGTTTGTGCCAAAACCCATATAGTCAAGGGATATTAACAGAGCTGTTATTACAGAGTAGATAAATTTCTACGTCATGACTTGACTTGGTAAGGTCCTACCTTGTCACAACAAAAGTGGAATGGCAAAGCTGTGTTCCTCAATGATTACTTGCTTCTGTTTTGAAAAGTAGGTGGTTGTACAAAGAACACATAATGAGAATAGATAAAAGGGAAAATACTGCTTCAGAAGTAGAAGAAGGAGTAACAAAGGCAGAGAAGATGGGGGGAACAGGGAAATGTTTGCACTGTTGACCTGTTCTTAGCGTGATTAAACTGGCAATTGCCCAAAAGAAAGTTTTGACTTTTCCACACTAATCTATTCAAGCAAGGTTTATCAAAGAGGGTAATTTTTAAAAAGCAATTAGTGCCTGTTGAAGTTACAGATAAAAGGTCTTGGCACAGGTATGTAGATAAGGTATTTTCTTTGAATATATAGACATAGCTTAGGAAGCTGAAAGAGCTGTCTTTTAGAGCTATGAATCACCTCGATGTCCTTTTTAAATCCTGCTTTCCTTACTTGCGGCGCCCTTTTCCGTCCATGCCGCGTCCTAGTCCATCCACGCCTTGTGACAAGGTCCATGGGTGGAGGAGAGCACTTCAAGGAATCGCTTCTCCAGGAAAAGGACACTGCATGTGGGAATTGGGCACGAGGATCTTGTAATGTTTTGTACTGATAATTGTAATTTGTGTAATTCACATATATATATTTTCATGTAATACTCAATATGAAATCGAAAATAGAAACTCCAGAGGAGTTACTAGAAACCCTCTAGATAACTTTGTGAAAACTAATTGTGAAATTTTACCTTCTGTGAGTAGTATAAAAGAGTTTATACAAAAGCTTTAAATGAAAGAACTCATGGGGGAGGATTTACAAAATTCCTGTGAGACAACTGACCTGAGACACTGGACAGGCAACCAGAGACGGGCAACTAGGACACATGTTATGCCACCGGCCGCCTAAGACAGGCACAGGACCAATTGCTGTCCTGCAGGCCCATGATGGGTAAAGCCTGGTTGGGTTCATATGAAAAGTCCTTGACCCAAGACAGGTGCTGTCCTACAGGCAGGGCAGCCAGAGACGGGCAACTAGGACACATATGTTATGCCACCAGCCGCCTAAGACAGGCACAGGACCAATTGCTGTCCTGCAGGCCCATGACGGGTAAGGCCTGGTTGGGT
>PVLA01015685.1:0-24553 GCA_004027455.1 Hydrochoerus hydrochaeris
TTTCAGGATTTAAAATACTTCACACCAAACTCTTGATTTAATAGATTGTGTTAAGAAGTCTGCAGTAATTCTCATGGGCTTTCCTTTATAAGTGATTTGGTTTTCTTTTCCTCTAGCAGCTTTTAATAAATATTGTGTCCTTGTGATGAATTTATGAAATTTTGATAACTATATGCCTTGGTGTAGATTTTTTCTGATTGCTTTTTATCATAAAACCCAAAAAAGGATAAAACTATATAGAATTTCCAAAAAAGTAATGCAAACTTAACACTAGTAAGTGTATTACATTTGTTATCTTCCAAGTAGTTGAAGATACAAGATTTTGACTTAAAAAATGATCAATCAATGAAAACACAAACTGCTCTTTTTGATGAAGTAATAGAGATTAACAATATAGTTATCTATGTTGTATATATGTACATACATACATACATATATATAATCATATATTCATGTAATCTTTTACCTTCTTTCTTCTTTCTTTCTTACCTCTTACCTTCTTTCTCCTGTCCCCTATCCCAGTTGTTCTTTCCTTTGGAGCACTTTCTTTCTCCTTCATTTTCACACTATCCATTATACAACATGGATCTTATAAACTCTTTCAATTTTTTGTTTTTTAACTAAAGAGATAATACAGTATTTACACATGTGAATCTAATTAATTTCCCTTATGAGTATAATCTCAAGGTGCACTCATTTACATATAAAAATCTCAAGTATATCCACCTCTATAGCTGAGTAATACTCCATTGAATAAAATACCACATCTTTTTAATTCATTTTATGGTCGATGCACATTTGACTTGTTTCCAAGATTTAACTATTACAAATTTAGCTATTACAAACTATTGGGAGCCATTGAATCTGGAGATTGCTCACATGTGTGGGGCTAAAGCAAGCAAGAGCAGAAAAAATGGAAAGACCAAAACAAGCTATGTAAACAAGTTGTTCCAGCATCAAGAAGGCAAGGGGCCCAGGCCTGCCAAGCAATGGGTTGCTAGCCAGAGGGGCTAAAATTGACATTGTCTTTCCCAGTATATAAATAAAGGTGCTACAGTGGCTGAGCAGTTCCTTTCCTCCCATCAGGCCCCAAGTGACCCCAGCTTTGCCTTTTCTTTATTTTTCCCATCCTCTCGTGGTCCTTAACCCCAAGAACCTCAGAAGGCACATTGGGTCATGGCATATGGTGCCAGAACACAGACGGGGTAAGAGATTGAGGGCAAGAGGACACTTCTCATGTTCACACAACTTAAGGGGAGAAGTGCATTTGTATAGGTCAATAGTCCTCACTGGAGTTATTGATATTGGCTTAATCAAGTATAAGAGTGGGTCATTGAAAAAAAAATCCCCTATTCTCTAGGGCCAGTTATAAATGGGCCTGGGAGAAACCCCTTCCCCCAAAAAGAAAAGAAAAAAAGTGGTATATTGATTATATCAGCTGTCTAACTATGGGAGAAACTTATCCAAAAGAATCACAAATGTATAAGGAACTATTTGTTGCATGCTTGATTCCAGTATTTATATTCATTCTGTGGATCTGGATTAGACAGAGTCTTAACAACCTTAAGCTTCTTGAGATAATGACAATGGAACTGGCTCCAGGCACTGTTGCAGAATCAAGTCCCTGGCAGTGAAAAGATGGCAGCATGGCCACTACGCTTGTAACATTAAATGAGCCACTAACTGTTGAGAAAAACCTTCAACTATCTCTCCAAAGTATAGAGGATGGTATCATTGGGCCACTGGATGTAAATTCAAAACTTTCAGCAGGGCCTGCAGCAGCCCTGCCCAAGAGTAGGGGTGCAAAGGCTCAGAGGGCTTCCCCGAGATGGCCTGGCCCTGCTCGGCCTGGCAGGCTCCTAATGGGGGGGGGGTTAATATGGTCCTGATTTGTGGTTTGCTGATTCCTGTTTACAAAATGCTCTTACAAAAGACAATTTCAAATAACCAATAGGACAGCAACTAACCTTGAAAACTTCTAAACATTCAACATTTGGCTTTCACTAGCATATCACTGTCTCACTATGCCTTTGTAGTGAGTCTTGATATCTTAGAGCTAAGGTAAACTCTCAAAATCCATTGTTACTTCAAAATTGTTTACTACAGGGGTACTTGTTTCAAATTTGCAATTAATGTAAGTCTACATTTATTATGTCCCTTCTGGTTTCTTAAGTCAATTTTAGTTGTCAATAGACTGACACTACACAGCTTGCTAAATTTCTTGCATTTGTCTCCAGAAGAAGAAATTGTAAACTTTTACATACTTGGGAGGAAGCTGCAAAACAGTTTAGAGCAAGACAAGGGAAAAAACAAACCAACACAAATCCTGGCCCTCTACAGATTTTAAAGGGTTATTTACTAAAATTGCTACTTTCAGCTCCTCTCACTACCTCTCACAGGCCCCCAGGCAGGGGAGGGCATCCAAACCTCCACTGAGCCTGGAGTTTGGCCCAGACAAGGAAGCTAAAGAAACAATGTTGCTTGTTTCAGCTGCAAGGAGAAATCAGGGTTATGGCTCAATCTTTTCAAAACACAGTTCAAACCAACCTTGAGTATTGGATTGCTCAATTGGTTATTCTTCCCTTGGCAAAAGTTGGAAAATCTATAAATGAGCAAAGTTTACCTAAGGATTTTGGATCTTCTGATATTTATGAGAGAGGTGGGACACAGCTCTGGCCTGCCTAAGCTGTCCTGGTTTTTCCCATTGCCTGTGCACAGGCTTTATGCCTCAAAAGTTTACACTGCCCAGGTGCTCAGATCCCCAACAGCAGTGGGGCCTCCAGCCCAGACGAGGAGCACCACCTGTATGTCACAGGAGACTGCAAGGCTCCTAAATGTAAAAGGCAGTTTCCATTTTCTTTATACCTACTACAAAAAGTCTTTATAATCTTCAGGTCTAAAAATGATTAAATGTGCTCACAATTGACATTTCAAAAAAGAAAAGGGAGAGTTTACCACATAATAGATTTCATTTGGCAATATATACCATTTAAAATATTTAAATTCTAATAAAGGCATAACTATTGCAACAGAAAGGTTTTGCAATCAAGTAAAGGCTAAAAAGAGTCCATTGTAAAGATCTTCATACTGGATAATAAAAGCACCCATTCCAATGCTAATGTGGGGTCCAGGGTATGCTTATGTTTTGTTTTGTTTTGTTTTGTTTTGTTTTGTTTTCAGGAAAAGCTAAATAACCTATCTGGGTGCCAGTGTGTGCTGTCCATCTATATCATAGACCCAAATCTAGAAAAGGAGTTAACTTTACCTCTCAAGAAGCTGATGCTCAGTCCTGTGACAGTGATGCCTTGGAGACCACACCACAGCTGATAGAAAAAGATGCAGCTAGAACCAACTTCAATTGACCCAAGATGCCCAGAAGATGGTAGCAAAAAATAAAAAGGGTCCAAATAGATGACAAAAGTGCATGCTAAGTCCTATGACAAAAATATGTTATCTATAGCTAAGATTTTCTTTTTCAAATTCTTTGATAAGGGATCTCTGCTAACTGACCTACAACAAATTTGACTAGTCTATTTAAAATTACAAATTCTAGAATTGTAAAAAATTCATGTAATTCAATTTGGCTAAAGTATATTTGAGTGCACGCTGATTGTGAAAGATGTTCGTAAATCTATGTATGTGTTTGTCCAGTCTGTTAAGCTATTGTTGGAAGTCGCGGAGCTGGTGATCACTCACACTTGTAGGTGCACATTTGGGTTGTTTCCAAGATTTAGCTATTACAAATTTAGCTATTACAAACTGTTGGGAGCCGTTGAAGCTGGAGATTGATCACATGTGTGGGGCTAAAGCAAAGCCAAGTCTCAGGAGGTTTCAAATGGGACCTGAAAGAGTTTTGCCCTAGAATAAATTACTATATGGTCATAGCAGTGTTTTCACAGTCATGGCAGTGGTCTAATGTGGCAGAAAGCCAAAGAGGGAATGCCTACCACTTCCTGCTTCTTCCTCAGGCTAACTGCATCTCCCCTTACTGTTTGTGCACACAGAGGTTCCAATCAGCTCCTTCCTGTCACCAAGGCCCACCCTATGCACCACCCTGGCCAGAGAAGGCCAAGACTCCTAGTCATGGAGTTCTCTCCACATCCTCGAAATAAAGGCTACTTTTATATTATATTTTTCTCCCTTATTGTGCTGAAAACCTAACAGGAGTGTGGGACAGTCTGCCATTTGGCTGTGTCTTTGGGGGGAATTTAGAGACCAAAGCTATTACCCAAGGGAGGATCCCCTTTGGTGTTTTGTAAGCAGAACAAACACAGGCTCTCTCTCCTTGCTGGGTGCCTGTCCTGGCCAAGGGGATTCTGAGAACCTTGGGCCTCAGCCTGTGGGGCTGGACCACCGGCTGCTGGGTGCTGCAAGTGGACTACACCATGTGAATCCACTGCAGGAGGAAGCCGCAGATGCCCTGGGCCCCTCTGGAGTCAGCCCTGCACCCCACATGACCAGGCAGCACTGTGGCTCCACAGTTTCTTTACCATCCCTGGAAGCCGCCATGCTGGAGGATTTTAAAGGTAGACCATGGATAACTGGGTCAAAAGTGAGTGCATGTACTTTCACTGTGCCTTGCCAGTTTCTTCTGGAAAGTTCTCCTGGGTGGCATGGTTGACTGCATGTGGACACTTTTCCTCCCCACAGCCTCATCTATAGGACAGACCTGTCATTGTGTCAAACATTTCCCCAAACTGCTAGGAGAAAAGCTGTGCTTCAGCCTAGTGTGTCGTGTGTATCTCTCTTATCACATGATAAACATATTTTTGTAGGTTTTAGCCTGCTTTAATCTGGTTAAAATGAAATCAAATGGCCTGTGCTTGACATTTATGGCTTTGGTTTTTGAAGAGACACTATTTTAGGAACCTTGGGGGAAGAATTTTCCAAGCAGTTTTCCAAGGAAAAAGGAATTTATGGAATGTCAAGTACTTCCCAAACCAGGACTGTGGGTGGGCACAGAATATTCCTCCTGGGAGGGCTCTGTCCCAAGGGCAGAGGCAGCAGTGGGCCAGGCACTGTGTGGTGTGAGGAGGCATGGGAAGCCTGGAGGTGGCCTGGGCCACCTGGAACCTGAAAGAGGAGAGGAAGGAGGAGGGAGGAAAGGCAACACCAGGGCAGGGGGTCTGGCCTGCAACAGAGGGGCCAGGTGTAGAGGAGGTGGAAGCTGCAGAGGAAGCCAGCAGAGCCCGGGGCCAGCAGCTGCAAGACCCAGAGTTTCAACAGGGTGAGGAGCTGCTCTTGCCAAGTCAGTGTGCTGCGGGCTGGGGATCCTGGCTGTGAAAGAGTCCCGGGCAGCTGAGCTGAGGCCGGGGAGGAGGCAGGGCGCAGGGGCAGCTGGTGTGGGATGAGGGTGTGGAGATGGCAGTCAAGATGGTGTGGCCAGAGAAGGGAAGGCTTGGGGCTGTGGGGCTTAGAGAGGAGAACCTGGGGATCCCCTGAGGAAGAGGCCTTGTGGGAAGGAGGGTGCCAGGGTTCCTTTTGGACTTCCAGCTACTGGGATGCACAGTCTCCTGATAAGGAAGGCTGAGTGGGCAGGCAGGCTGGGGTGGTGTCAGGGATGTGCCACACTGGAACGCAGAGAGGGTTTGGCTGGGGAAGGACACTTGAGGGTCACTGTCACAGGGAAGGGCTTCCAACCCCCGACAGGAAGAGATGGACTGGTCAGTGAGCAGAGAGAAAGGAGAGGAGGATGTAGGCTGACAGATGGGGAAAGGGGCAAAGCTGGAGAGACAGAGACAAAGAGACATAGGGAGACAGAGATAGAAACAGAGACACAGAGACAGAGAGAGACAGCAGGCAGGTGGGGTGTGGAGGTCCGGTGAGGTTGGGGTGGGACGGGTTGGGGACAGGGACAGAGCAGGTGTTTGCAGGAGCTTGGCTGAGAGTGTGGACAGTGCAGGCTGTGGAGGGCGGAGAGGTGGGCAGGGGACAGTCCCTCAGAGGATCTTTTCACGGAAAGGGGCTAAACATGAGAGTGATAACCAGCAAGAGGAGATGACTTTGCTGGCCTGTTGCAGAGTGGCCTGGCCTGCCCTTGCTGCCTTTGGCAAAGGGGGAAACTGGAGGCAGAGGGGAGGTGGGCCAGAGGCGCTGAGCTGGTTCGGGCAGAGGGTGTGCACAGTTCTGGTGCGCAGGAAATGGGGGGACCTGGTCCAGCCAGCCTCAGGCAGTGGGCACAGGGCTGCCCCATGCAGTTCTGGTCTGGTCCTTGATGCGGGGCCAACGTGAGATGCACTGTCAGCGCAGAGTACACGCTGGGTTTCAACGCTTGGTACTCAACATGCCATGTACCGAATTCGTGCTTGTCTCCTGGTTACATGTTGAGACCTCATACTTTGGATATCAGCGTACATAAAGTGCAGTATAAAAGCTGGCTTCACGCACCGCTTTCTTTCCTTCTCGTGGCAGCTGGGACTCTTGTGTCACTGCCCATGGGACAGCAGTGTCCACAAGGCATGGTCAAGTTTGCAGTGTTTCCTGTACTCCAGCACCCAGTGTGCTCGCAGCTGCTTTGCAAATCCAGTTTTGCTGGGACATAGCGGTTCTTAGGCTGGCACTGTCTCCTACAGCTGCTGAAGGCCTGTGATGCCCTGGGTGTGTACCATGTGACCCAGGTGCTTGCTGACCCCTGCTCTGTATCCCGGGGCAGAGGGCCTCAAGCTGGCCGGTGGCACAGGGGCACTGGGTATAGGCTGTGCTTCCTTCTCCAGCTACACCATGCAGGGTACGCTGGTTCACCAGGGTAGCCAGGAGGCCAAGGTGCAAGCCAGTGCCTGAGTCAGGCCAGGGCCTCTGAGCTCAGTCCTGATTCCCTTTTGCTGCCCAGTTCTGGAAGGATGCTTGGTGGCCAGGCAGTGAAGTGATTTTCTAAGCCCTGCTGAGTGGGAGCCCTAGGGTCTCAGACAGAGGGGGACACTCGCCACCTGCGGTGACTGGAGTGGATATGCATGGTGACGGGGCTGAGGTCTGTGGCGAGGACCAGGAGACCACTTGTGGAGTTTGATTAGCATGCAAACCCTTCTGGTCTGTTTTTGGGGAACATAATGAAGATGTGCACTGAGTAGTTTTGCAAATAACTGGCAAGGAGTAGGACAGCAGAGATGCCAAAGACTGGACAGGTCACAGCTGCTTCTCCTTCCCTTCCTGACCTCTCAGCCAGTGCTGGTGCCTTCCAGGTGTGGCGAACATAGTTCCTCCAAGTTCCTTCTTGGGAAAGGTGAGGAGTGGCGTAGCTCTTCCTAACAACCTAGAGAAGCACAGGTGTTCTAGAAGGTTCAGTCTCTGTTCACTGCTATTCTCCCTCAGGGATAGATAATTACTTGTGTCAACTTGGCCAGGGAAAGCCTGCCCAGGCTGAGTGTCATTCCTGGACGTGTCCCAAGGACATTTCCCAGGAGACTAGTGGTTGACCTGGGGACTGAGTCAGTGATCACACTGGGTTGTGTCTGGCTCCGTCCAGGCCAACAGTGATGGCAGATCCAGCTCTATCTAGGGTGAGTGCCAGAGGGATTGCTAGGCAGCTTCTGCCTTTCTTACACGAGTCTGGAACCCCCCAGCATTGTGACAGCTGGTGATCACCACAATGATGACCTGAAAGAGCCATGAAGGGCAGAAAGAGGTGGCACCTGAATACTGGGAGAATTCTGGGAGAATCCCCCAAAACTCATTGTGTGAGCCTATCCTTCCTTGTCTTGCTTTCTGCTGACCTAGGTGATTTTTACTGCACTCGATTCTGTACATTTGTTTTCGACCCTCACATACTTTTTTTGTTTTTTGAGACAGTGTCTCCCTATGTCGTTCATGCTGGCCTCAAACTCACAGCGATCCTCCTGCCTCAGCCTCCCCAGTGCGGGATTACAGGTGTGTGCCACCACTCCCAGCCCTACACAGACATTTTTATTGTGGTAACATGACACATAGTAATAAAAGTTTACTACTTTAATTGTTTTGAAGTGGCATTAAGTACATTCATGCTGTTGCACAATTGGTAAAAGTATAAAATGGAAATAAAAATATAACATGAATATTTTTATTTATCTTTTTAAAAACTTTTTAAAAAAATTTTTTTGTTACTGGGCATCAAACTCATGACCTTGCACTTGCCAGGCAAGTGCTTATGCCACTGAGCTAAATCCCCAGCCCTTGTTTTATTTTATTATTTATTATCAGTTAGTTTTATTTTAACTGGTACATGAAATCAGTAAAAATGCACAATTCTGAGATAGCATGATGTTTCAAGACATGTATACATTGTGTAGTATTTAAATCAAATTAACTATTTCCTCAAGCACATCATTTCATGTGGTAATTTTCAAACCCTTTGTTGTAGCTCTTTTATAAGTATAGGATAGAATTTACTGCTAAAGTACTTGGCCTCAAGTTTTAAATTACAGATTCTGTCTCCCTGTGTTTCTGCCTCTGTCTTTGTCTCTGTCTCTCTGTCTCTTTCTCTGTCTCTATCTCTGTCTCTTTGTCTCTGTTTCTCTCTGTCTCTGTCTCTCCATCTCTGTCTTTATCTCTGTCTCTCTGTTTCTGTCTCTCTCTGTTTCTGTCTATTTCTCTCTCTGTCTTTAACTACATATAGGATTGTTCAGATTTTTTGTTTCTACTCGTGCTAGTTTTGGTAATTTCGTCTTTTGAGGAGTTAGTGCATTCATTCACGTTGATGAATTTATGCCACCTGAATACCCTCCCAACACCGTAGGATCCAAAGGCAATGATCGAGCACCCACCCTCCACACACCCGTCCCTTGGCAAGGGTTGGATTCAGCGAGAGGCGCCCATCCCCGTGGGTGTGACTGGCAGGTGTCCTCGCAGCCCCCCACCCCGTGACGCTCTAGACACTGGGGAGGCTCCTTCCTCACCTCTCCCTCTGATATCTCCTGGCTGTGGATGCCACTCTAGCCCTCCCCCCCTGTGGAGTTGCCTCTGGGTGCTTGCACAAGGGGGCATCCAGCTGTCCCTTTGAGGAGGACACTGATCACAGTGGTGCATTGTCATAGTAGGTCCTGCCTAATTACTTCACTCGATCCAGTCTGTAAAGACCCTTCCTAAGTAAGGTTACATTCTGGGGTGGGGGTGGGGTTAAGACCTCAAAGTCTTTTTTGAGGGACACAATTAAATCCAAAACAGCCCCTTTCCGAGGCTCCCTGGGCTTAAAATATTGGGTGCATTTTGTGTTTCTAGCTGTGAGCTCTCATCACCAATACGGGGAAATAGGAGCTCTCTGCCTGGCGGCCTATGTCATTGTGCTGCTGATGTAATGCCAAGCGCTGGG
The DNA here is from genome assembly GCA_004027455.1 of Hydrochoerus hydrochaeris. NCBI lineage: Eukaryota > Metazoa > Chordata > Mammalia > Rodentia > Hydrochaeridae > Hydrochoerus > Hydrochoerus hydrochaeris. The sequence continues at coordinate 9,281 of PVLA01015685.1, forward strand.
AAGGATGAACAACGCTAATTCATCGAGGCAGGAATATGAATTAGGAGCTCCTCCTCTAAGGTCTTTAGTGATGTGCTATTGCTTAATCCTCTGATCCACTCTCTGGGCTGAGGACTGCGATGTATTCATATATTTATTTACTTATTTTTGGTGCCAGGGATAGAACTCATGACCTAGCGCTTGCCAGGCCGGTGCTTATGCCACTAAGCTAAATCCCCAGCCCCCAGGACTGCAATTTATGTTTTATTGGTCAAGAAATGAAACTGCAGAGAAACTGCCAGTCTTGACGTTGCTATGCCAACCTCATGCCTGCCTCCAAAGCCAGGGCCTTTGCTCCTCTCAGATCAAGTGATCCCTTCAGTCTCGCCTGTCTTCTCCAGCCTGAGCGAAAGGGGGCGCTTCACTCAGATCTGGGGAGCAAAACCATGTGAGCCTAGGCTGATCCATATGGCTTTTAGAAAGAAAAGAGGCAACTTGTGATCAAATTGTGTCCTTTACTGAAGACCTGGGAAAGAGAGAACTGGGAGAGGTTTCAGTAGAAGGTATTTTCCACAAGGCTTCTTGAAAACAATTGCAGAGTCTCCATGGATCCCAATCTTTGGGTCTGGACCCAAATCACACGCTTTCCCTCCACTCCTCTGAAGTCGAAGACTCTGAAGGCTCTGAACACTCTGACGACTCCGGGACAGTTGTGAGACCTGTGGGTGGTGAGACGACTATTATTATCTGTGACATAAGAGCTGTGCCCGGGGCACTGAGTCAGAACAACACCAGACACCACCACCCCACAGACACGTTAGCCCAGAATGGGACCACAGAGAAACCTCGCTGAGAAAGTAGCACCTGCTTCATCCTGGGCTTCCAGTTAGGGATGTGTGCCACGGCCCACGGGGTACCACAGGGGACATGAGCTACAGCCGTGCAAAATGGGGACACTGTCCTCCTCTGAGGGACCTGTGAGAGAGCCGCGAATGGGCCTGGGGTGCAGGGCCGCCCGGGCAGACAACAGCCTCACTGACGGACGGCGTCGTTTTCCTCCTAGGTAACCGCCTCGTGTTTCCTGTCTCATGTCGTGAGTCCGCTACAGAACCCTATGCATTCTTAAAACACAGGGGCACTTTGAAAAGAGGTGTCTCGTCACATGAAACAAAGATCTGCATTTCAAGCTACAGCCGACCGTTCTCGGGCAGCACGGGAAGTAGGAATAAGGGCTGATGCAGGTGCAGTCTCAGCCCCCCGGCAACTCTGAGCGCCAGGCTGGTCCACGTCCATGGGGTCAGCCAGGCTCCTAACTATCTCTGCCCCCGCTGCTCACGGTCAGATTTCGAGCACCTGGTTGACCTGTCGACCTAGCTATCCCCATCTCTGGTCTTGCTCTCCTCTCTGATTCACCTCCATTCTCCTGCCAGAATGAGGATGGGGACAATGTGGTAGATGCCTCCCTGGTCCCAGAAAGCAGCCTGCTGCTGGCACTCTGCCTCAGTGAGCCACAGCAACCCCACTCCCTTTGCCCTTGTGGAGTCCAGAGCCGGGCTTGAGGCACCTGGGAAGATGGGCAGTGAAGAGAGGGTTCCTGGGGGTTGTGAGGAGGAGAAGGAGCATGAAGAGGGGGAGAGGGAGGGGGGAGGAGGAGGAGGGCCAGGAGGAGGAGGATGAAGAGGAGGAGGAGGATGAAGAAGGGGAGGGGGAGGAGAAGGGGGAAAGGAGAGGAGGAGAAGAGGAAAGGGGAAGGGGAGGAGTGCCAGGAGGAGCAGAGGAGGGGGAGGGGAGGGAGGGAGGACCAGGAGGGGGAGGGCAGAGGAGGGGAAAAGGAGAGGAGGAGGGGAAGGGGAACAGGGAGGGGGAGGAAGAAGCAGAGGAAGCACTGTGTTCTCTGCTGAGCTGCTGAGAGTGAGCCGGGAGCTGCTCAGCCTGGCTGTCTCCTGACCATGAGGTGGGAAGGCCTAAGCTGAGCTTGAGGAGGTCCCAGCAGGAAGCTGGAACCCCTCTGGGTCCCTGGTGAGTCCCCGAGCTGCTTAGTCCATAGAGCTGGGAGTCCTCTGGCTGTAGCACTGCTGGCCTAAGGGACGCCAGGCCTAGTCACAGGTTGTGTGAGGTGGGAGGGGGTAGGGCTTTTAATTTGCTGCAGAAAGTATAGTCATGAAACTAACTATGTAAGCCCACATTTGGATGAAGGCACACTGTGTTCCAGACAGGTCAGAGGCGCCCTGGCTCCGCTGACTGCATTCAGAATGCTTTAACAAGGGAGGTAAACCTGCCGCTAGGGTGCGGTCTCAGGCCACCTTCCGGGTCTTAGCCAACCCTGTCTGTAGAGCAATTCCACACACACCTCTGCAGGCAGAGTTTTAGGCTGGCACAGAAATGCAGATATGCTTTGAGATTATTGATCTATCTTGAAAAAAATCAGGCAAACAGGATATGTAAGGCAATAATATTGTAGACCATTAAATCTATTTTTCTCCCTCATTTTTCAGTGATTATGTCTCTGTCCTTTATTCATGTCACCTGTTACACTGATTACTTGTATGTTAAACTAATCCTGAATTCCTAGGATAAAGCTCATTTGGTCACAGTATACAATCTGTTTTCACATGTTTCTGGATTTGCTAGCTTTTTGTTCAGGAATTTTGTAGCTATTTTCAGCAGGAATGTTGGTCCAAAGTTGTTTGTTTGTTTGTTTTTTGAGGGGGTTAATTTATCTGTTTAAAAAATGTTTTGCAGGGTGTGATGGCACATGCCTGTAGTCCCAGCACTTGGGAGCCTGAGGCAAGAGGATCACTATGAGTTTGAGACCAGCCTGAACTGCATAGTGAGACCCTGTCTCAAAAAAGACAAAAAAAAAAAAAAAAAAGAAAAGTGTTTTTGGTTTGTGCTTGTGCCTTTGATGTTGTATCTAACATACCACTGCCTAACCTAGTTATAAAGAACTAAGCTTCTGTTCTCTTCTAAGAGTTTCACGGTGTTAGTTCCCGTTTCTAGGGGTCTGTGTATTTTGAATCAATTTGTGTACACCGTGGAAGGCAGTGGTCTAACTTCATTCTTTCCCATATGGATATCCAGTTGTTCCAGCGGCACTGGTTGGAAAGATTATTCTTTACTGACTTGTTCTAATCCTTTAATCAAACACCAACCAGTCATATAAGGATTGATATGTAAGCATTTTCTTCTAGCCTGGCCTCTATTACTGATCTTTGCCAACTCTTATGCTTGTCCCATAGTATCTTGATCACTATAACTTTGCAGTAACTTTTGAAGTTAGGAAGTGTAAGTCCTCCAACTTTGTTTCCTTTCAAGCTTTCTATTTCTTCCAGTAAGGCTACTTAGTTTCCTTCCCATTTTCATATGCAAGTTAGGATAAGCATGTCACCTATGAGAATCTGAGAGTCAATAGGCATTGTGTTGAGCTGTAGACTAATTTGGGAGTCACTACCACCTCTGTAAGTCTTCTGACCCATGAACATGGAAAATCTTTGCTTTCCTTTAGTTTTTTTTTTCTTTTTTCTTTTTTTCTAGTACTGGGATTGGAATCTAAGGCCTTCACACTCCTCATCCCTTTTTAAAATTTATTTTTTACTTTGAGACAGGGTCTCACTAGATCTCTAAATTGCCCAAGCTGGGCACAAATTTGCAATCCTCCTGCCTCAGCCTCCCAGAATGCTGGGATTACAGGTGTGCACCACCACAGTTGACTTGTTTAAATCTTTAAAAAGTGCTTTCAATCATGTTTTCTAGATTGTCATGAACTCATTTTACTCTTAATTTGTTTCATTAAATTTATTCCTGAATATGAAGTGCATAGATATTCGTTACTTTGCCATTATTGTAGTTGTCTTATTTTGTATAGAAACAAAATTGATTTTTATATATTGATCTTGTATCTCATAACCTGTTTGAACTTACTAGTTAAGATTTTGTGGATTTTCCAGCAGTTTATATGCCTAAGACAGAGTCACTGGTGCTGTTAGTTTTATTTCTTGGCTTAGTCCTCGATCCTTTCCTTTCTTTTTACCACCTGATTTTCCACGCAGTACAACATTGACCAGGAGTGGCACAAAAGGATACCCTGATGCTGTCACTGACCTTGGAGGAAAAGGACTCAATATCTCCCCATCGAGAATTAAGTGAAGCATGGATTTTCTCTTTATGCCTTTTTTCAGGTTGAGGAAACTGCACTCTATTTGTAGTTTGTTAACTTTTTCTATCAGCAGCTGTTAGATGTTGCTAGGTGCTTCTTCTCTGTCTGCTGAGATGATGGTGGGCGTGGATTCTGTTGGTGTGGTTTGTCATTGGAGAATGATCTGGCTTTTCCCCTGGGGGAAGCACTGACCAGTCTTGATGCAGAACTTGTGAATGTGTTGCGGGATCCGTTTGCTACAGCACTGAAAAGGACTCTGAGGGCTTTTGTGCATGTGTATGTGCAATGCTTTTCTCGTGATTTGTTCCTCTGAGGTTAGTGGTAGCTTTGTGGGACGAATCAGAAGTTTGCTCTCTTCCAATTTTTGGAAGAATTTGGGAAGGATTAGTGTTAATTTTTTAAACATTTGGTAGCATTCACCAGCTATCTGGGGCTGGAGCATACTTTAAGGATAGTTTTTATTATTGATCCATTGATAGATCTACTGAGATGACTTGTCTCTGAATCAGTGTCAGTAGGTTCCATCCCATTTCATGTAGGTAATTTAATTTGTCAGCATATAATTTTTATAAGAGACCACAGGAGGCTTTTTACTTTTGTATGGTTGTTAGCAATAGTCCTTCATGCAGTCATGACTTAGCAAATTAACACTTTTCTCATTTTTACTTGGCCCATGTAACTAAAGGTTTGTCCCCTCCCCCTGCCCGCGCGCTTTTTGAAAAATGAACTTTCAGTTTCTTTTTCTCTATTTTCTATTCTTTGTTTCATTTATCTTCACTCGAGTCTTTATCATTTCCAGTCTTCTCGCTTGGAGTTTAATGTTTCCCTCTCTTTCTAGCTTTCAGGATGGAAGGCCGGGTTTCCAATTTGAGGCATTTATGACTTTTTCACAGAGGTCTGCGTTTCCCGGTGCTGGTCTGAGGACCCCTTGGCTTCTGCACCCCAGCTCTCTCCTCCCCGCGCAGCCCTCACCGTGACCACGGGCACACGGAGGGTGTTTCTGGGACCCGACTCGCATTTCCCCGTGCTGGCCGGGATGTGCGGGCGGGTGCTGGGCCCGGGTGCCCTCCCCTTGCTTCCTCCCCACTCCTGGGACACTGGGCAGTGAGCTCGGTGGCCTTTCCTGTGGCGCTGCGGCTCTCCACGCTGACTCCTGCCACTCCGGACTGGCTCGCTGCCGCGTGGAAGGCGTAAGAGCCTGCTGGGGAGGTCGAGGCCAGGGAGGGCACTGGCTGGCCTGGTCTGTGCCCAGAGCCTTCCAGAAGGCAGTCTGGTTCCTTGTGTGAATGGAGCCTTCCAGAAGGCGGACTGGTTCCAGCCCTGCCCCTTCCTGCTGCCTCGCAGGCCTCCAGCCCTGCTGCCTCTCAGGCTCTGTCTGCAGGTTGCCCCGTGCCCTGGCCCCGGCCCCCTGTTCAGTTTCTTTTTGCTTTTGAAAATCCACAGGACCAAACATCTCAGTTGATGTGGACTGTGCTCCCCCAAGGGTTCAGAGATAGTCCACATCTTCTTGGACAAGTGCTTTCCTATGACCTGGCATGTTTTGAGTTTTTCCAGGTCACAATCTTGCAATATGTAGATGACACACTGTTATGTGTCCCCTTGGAAGTGCTCGCAAGCTGCGCCATCTGCAGGGCCCAGCTTCCCACACCCTTCTGCCAGAGCTTGGTCAGCCTGCTGGGCGCCGCCTGGCCAGGCCCTCACAGGCCTGGCCCAGCCATCAGGACAGACAGCAGATTCCACCCCACATTCAGCACCCTGGGGCCGCTCCTGCCCTTCTTCCTCCTTCCTTCCAGGGGATGCAGGATGCAGAACGGCTCCCAGGGGCCACTGGTTCAGAGTTGTGGAAGGGACAGAGGTTAAAGGCAAGGGCTGGGCATGAAATGACCCTGGGCAGGCTGGAGCAGCCTCGCCCACCCTGTCCTACCAGGGACCTGGGTGGGCACCGTGGTCTCTGAGCTCCTAGCTCAGCTCCAGGGTCGTTCACTGACCCCTGGGCCTTAGTTGGTCCTGCAAGTGAAGTGACGCCGCGATGTAAACGTGGGACACCGTTTACCCTTGACAGTTTTAAAATTTCATTTGCTTAGAACAATGCTACCTATATTAGCAATTAACTGGGAACCAACAGGTAGCAAATATAGCGTATGTAAAATTTCCATGACTTTTGCAAGCTTCAATCCGAGCCTGCTGCGGTGCCCCTCGCCATGCGCCCTCTGCTGGGCACTTGAGCGCATTTCTTGGAGAAGGCTCCGACCGCAGGTCGCAGAACCTGGGCCGCAATCTTTGCGGCCACCGCTAGAGGGCGAGTGACCAGCTCCAGAGTTCGGCATCAACTCAAAACAACCCTGCTGCCCTGCAGCAGGCAGAAGCCTGGCAAAGGCGGAGGGCACGAACGAGAACCTCCCGGTGTGCACACGCAATCCGGGGCATCCTGGCTGGGGGTGGTCCAGCTGCTCTAGTGGCCTCCAGAGATTAGGGTGGGGTTTCTGATGCGGCCTATCAGAGGCAGAAGCACTGGTCAGGTCTCTCCCCACCCGTGATGTTGGACTGTGAAATCAGGCTCTTCACAGTAAAGTTCTCTGGCTACCTTTCACACTGAGGTGTGAGCGGTCACCGTCCCCTGCCAACTACGAAGAAGCAGGGCTCTAATTGTGTCATCTCGGCAGCATTCATAGCTGGAATTTGTCTATGGAGAAGAACAATTTGCCTGACAAGGGATAGGGCTTTTATTGTGAGGGTAGGAGCGATGCTTGTATGTTTTTTCTGGATCAGTTTTCAAAATACAGAGTTTGTGTATGAGTAATTTTAAAGCTTTTTCCCCCATTGGCTCCCCAGGCAGTAGGAGCCTCTGCAGGCTGTCTCCTGAAACCTCAGGACAGGACCCTACTGTCCCCAGGGACACCCTCACCACCAATGGTGAATGAGGCCAGCTCAGCTTCTCGAAAGTCCTGCCCAGAAATGAAATCAGCCCTTTCTGCAGGAAGCAGCCATGGGTGCAGTGAGGTGTGACGAGGGAGGATGGTGAGTGTGGGAGGTCAAACCCCACACCCGGATGCTCAGAGCTTAACCGACTCTCACTGTTCTGTGTTTAACCTCACTGCTGCTGCACCCGAGAAGGTTTCGAGAACTATGCATGGTCTCTAAATGCCCAAGCAGGACAGAGCTTTGTGCTAGGTGAGCAAGGGGAGGCTGAGGGAGCAGAAGGAAGGTAGGACAAGAGTCATGGCTGCTGTGTTCTAGGACTCGCAGATGCCTTGGTGCAGCACCTCACTGTCCACCCTCCCGCATATTCACTGTCCACCCCCCAGCATATTGTGTACAGGGACACTACTGACCCTACCTCAAGGAGTGCCATCTGGCATACAGTCTGTGCCCCTGGAGTTGTGTCCCAGGAAACAGTGCAGTAGCCCTTGATGTTTTGCAAAGCAGTTGCCTGACCTAGGCCTCCTCTGTCACCACATCACACTCAGGACAGATGTCACCAGTCAGTCTCAAAGCTCTCTCCCAAGAGCCCTCAGCTGCCTTGTGTCCTTAAAAGGAATGCTATGATCCTTGAAAAGTGGTGAAGTAGCATCAAAATAAATCTTGGGTTTGTTTTTTGTTACTTTTTCCACCTCTGAGATCCGAGGCTATATCCTGGCCATTAGGTCTGCTTTCCCTGGAAACCCAGTGTCTGGGAGGGAGGGTCCCGCTCAGGGCAAGCAGCTCCTGAGAAACTCCCTGACAGGTGTTTCAGAGCCAAAGGCAGGACGCCTCTCCAAGCCAGCCAAGTGTCCCTCTAGTGGCAAATGGAAGAACTGCATGAGACTCAACAAAGGGAGAAGCTCCCAATGCAGGTTCCCCAGTGATTGTGGGCCGGAGGGTAGAAGAACCAGATTCAGGGAGTAGCAGAGAGCCCCTGATACAAATTCTTAAAATCACACATCGTTTGAATGTTACATGATATCAAATCTCAGTTTTTGTGTTAATATAAAATGATCAATTTTTTAAAAAAATCTGAGTAAAATGGATGTCCTAGGACAGTGGTGGCAAACCGATGGCACGTGTGCCTCTGCAGGCTGTTTGTGTGGCTGAAAGCTCTAAAAGATTCGCCATCGCTGTCCTAGGAGAAGGCGTGCTTTCTGAAGTCCAAAATCTTGGCTAACGCCTAAGACTGCACACCAAGGGGATGGACAGAGAGCTTCCTTGGGAGAGGACAGCTGAGCAGAGGAGCAGGTGTGTACCCAACCTACCTGGCAGGATTTCACAGTACTGTGCTTTCCCCCGGGGGCCTTGTCTGTCTTATCTGTTGACTCCAAATGCCTATTTTGATCCTGCCTTTTCTGTGCATGCAAGATTCAGGAGACCCTCTTTCCAATAAAATGGGTTATAGAATAGGATGAAAATCAAACATGGTTTCTTTTGGGTGTGTGCTTTGCATATGCTTGGATTTTTTTAAAAAAATTTATTTATTTTTACTGGGAATTGAACTCATGACCTCGCATTTGCCAGGCTGAGCTATATCCCCAGCCATATGCTTGGATCTTTAAAAAGGCATCTGTACACTCTACTTTCTCCGGTCTCCTAGAGTCACATTCCCACTAGGGGTGGTAAACATTCAAGCCTGTGCATGACCTTCAGTGACAAAATTATCTTAGTATAAGCAGAAAGTGGCAGAAGAGCAAGGTCATGCTGCAGTTGTCATTTAAGAAGTGTCTCACAACTGTTTTATACACACAAATTAAACAAAAGTGTCACCTTAAATTTGCAAAATCCCAAAGTGAATTTAGAGCCATAGAAAATGGGCTTCAAAAGGCTTTCATTAACCTCTTCCTGGCCATCAGTGAAGCTTCTTCCCTTTCCTTGGCTTCCTGAGGCTGGATCCACCTGCTCCTTGCCACTCACCAGCACGTTAGAGGCAACACGGTGCGCAAGAGTGGCTGCTCCCTGATATAGCCCCTTGGCTTGGGTTCAGGCACTGGCTGGTCCCAGGCGGGTGGGGTAGGCTCTGACCTCCACCCTACCCACTGCCTGCACATGTCCACCCCATGCACCAACACTTTCCCAGGCTTATCCTAGTTTTGCTCCACCTACATTTGCTTGGCATGGGCTTGAGCTTCAAGCTCAGCCTGTGCTTCAGTCACCCAAAGAAGCTCCCCACCGGCATATTCACTATGATTTTACACAACGTTCTTTCATTTTTACTTTTATTTTTTGTGGTCCTGGGGATCAAACTGACAACCTTACACTTGCCAGGCAGGCGCTTTTGCCACTGAGCTAAATCCCCGGCCCTTTTCAATATCTCTTTTTTCCCACAGCTTTCTTTTAAATCATGATGTTCGTTAACAAATAACAACGCTTTTCCTAAAATCCGGGGCACTTATGGGAAAGTTCCATACGTGACTATTCCCAGATATCCATAATTATCCTCACCCATCCGCCATGGTGGTAGATAGGCATCCCAGATGTCCTCCTGGGCAGTATGTCCCACTGGCATTGTGTGACACCATCCAAAGCTCTGCTGCACTCCTATCCCATATGTGCTACTACAAGGGATTGCAGTATAATCCCTAGTGTGCTAGTGTTTGGGGGAACCCCATACTAATGGCCCAGGACATTAAGGAGGTGTGCCACTGATATGACAGAAAGGAGGCCTTGATAGAAGGAGAGCAGCAGCTGTGTCCACAGGTGGTGGCAGCTCCCTTGGGTGAGCCTGGTCTTCTTCTGAAGGGGTGAGAGAAGATAGACCCCATCGTGCGCTCAGGCTGCCTGTGCTAAGCAACTTCATGGGGTTAAGAAGATTGAACACACATAGTTACAACTGTAACAGCATCCAAAGACAGTGATTTGATAAAATTAACGGCCATCTTTAAAATCATAGCAGGAAGAAAATCTCTAGCATTGTGTTTAATTGTAAGGAAAAATACTGTGAATATCTTTGTTTACAATGTTAATGTGAAATTACCCAAACATTGAATATACAGTTTGATAAATTTTATTTGCACCCATAACATTGCAGCAAACTTTTATGCTTTTTATTGTGTCACTTTCCCTTTAATTACTTATTGTTTTGTGACATTGTTTTTATTAATCTTTTTGCTAGCTTGATATATTATGAGTTTAGGGACTGAGGAGCCATCAGTGCAATATGAACATTTCTGATCTAAATTACCACACTTAAAACACGTGGACTAGTCCTATACTAATCTACAATCATCTTTAAATACATTCTGCTCTACATCTTCTCTTGTGACTCTCCCTATGTATTCTTTGCAATGACTTTATGAATGCCTTACTACTTCATGCAAGCAATGTGGCACTTAATTTCACTGGCTTTGAGATCTGCCTGGGGAATTTGTGGAGCACACCTCTGGGTGTATCTGAGTCAGTCACAAAGATGTGGCACTGAAATCTATGTCTGATGTTTCTGGCCACCATGGACTAAACAGCTTTGATTAATCATGTCCTTCTGTTACTGACCCAGAAGACCAGGGACTGAATCCACTGAAACCATGAGCCACATGAAACATCTTTTCTTTAGTTTGTGAGTGGCTGGTATTATTTCCCAGCCGAAGTCCTCTGATCCAGCACAGATCCTTTCTTTACAAATACTTGAGTGCTGGGAAGTACTCGATAAAAGGTCATGGAATTTTGTTCTAAGCCTAAAGTATCTGGCCATTGCAAATGGTTTCATTTCCTCAATAATTCTAGTTGTGACTCTAGAGACTAATAGACTGACCAAATGTCTTGTTCATCCTTGGTCATTATAAATTAGATTGAATTGGTTCCTAGCCAAACATTTGCACATTTTCTTTGTATGTTTAGCTTAACTTATGTGTCAGACTCATAAACTATTGACAAAAATGACTGGCCCTTCCTCACGTGTTGCAAGGGGTAAATAAAAAGACTTGTTGAGATTTTGTTTAAAGTATCCCAGTACTGGATTGGGAATATAGCTCAGTGGTGGGCACTTGCCTAGCACCATGAGGTCCTGGATTCAATCTCCAGTATTGAAGGAAGAAGCCCACGAGAACACAAAAGAAGCAACCTGGTCCATTAGCACCTGTATCACTGTGATCCCACAGGCTTACTGTGGCTCATGCTCACACATGGCCTCTCACGTCTACCTCCTCCTCACAGCTTTCCACAGAACATTTTTAAAACCTGGAACGTGAATTCTGAGAGTGAGATGATTCTCTGAGAATTGGGCCCTTGTCACGTGTGGCTGTGAGGTTCATCACTCTTCCCTATCACTTGCCTACCGTCAGAACCAGGCAGGCTGCTGGTTCACAGACTAGAACCACCTCATCTAATGAAGTCCGCTTCTTCCAGTTCATCTTAAATTGCCTGGACTAAGAGACTCTGGGCTTGTGTGGTGGTATATGCTAACTCCAGAGGATTGCTACAAGTTTGAGAAAGAAACAAAGAGAGAGAGAGAGAAACAGAGACAGAGACAGAGAAAGAAAGACAGGATAAGATGATTTGGGGGAGACATGGTTGGATCATTTTGCTGTACCACACCCTTCTGCCATGTTCTTGCCTAGGAGCTGCCTAACCACGGACTGAAACCCCTAAAACTAGGAGCCCAAACAAACTCATTCTTTAATTTATTTTCATCAAGTGTTTTGTCTCAGCAATGAGAAAGTTGTCTGTTACACAACTTTCAAAACTCTTGACTGTTATCTTGTCTCAGAAATTCTTCTTCCATGTATTACATATTTGTCATAAATGCCCTTCAAATATTTATCCATGATGAATAAAACCTTCTAAAATTTGAACAAGTATTTTTTGTTGTTTTTGTTTTTCAGCTCTTGATTTAACCATCTAAATATAATGCTTGCGTTCATAATTTGTCAAAAATTAAATATCTGTTAGATGCTGGAGAGTTAGACCAAGGTGAAGCAGCCCAACTCCATCAAGAAGACATGGAGCGACGCTCCAGTCTATCCCAGCATCACTGCAGCCCTGTGATGGGAGGGGAGGTCCCCCAAATACTAACTCTACTCTGCAGACATAGCTATGGGGAACACCCTTACCTCCTGAACCCCAGGGTGAAACACAGTGTCACCCCTCAAGCCAATGGCCACCAGCAGAATCACTGTGCCAGCCATGTCCAAAGTCATTGTCATGACAATTTCACCCGTCCCTTCAAGCACTTCAAAACAGCTTTGTTGCTGGATCACATCCTGAAGAATTTGAAGGAAACTCGTTTGAGCCACATGGCTGAACAGGAGGCAGTGCCAGAGGAGCAGAAAATGCAGCTAGAGGAACAGGAAAGCACTCCTGTTCAGCGGAGAGTTGCCATCAGGGTCTCCATGGCACACTTCATTTCAGATGCATTGATGTCACCACCTCCTACGTCATTGTCCAAGGCAGAGCTGTTCCCACAGGAGCAGAGGACCCTGGCCAGACACAGGGAGCCCCAAGAACAAGCAAAAATTTATACTAGAGGCAGAGTAGATCCTGGCAGGCCAGGCACCTAGTGGGGATCATGGAGTGCGACTGCTCCCCAGGCCCCAGCAGGCGGAGCACAGGGTGCAGAGGGAGCCCTGCCCGTGAGCAAGCTTCCTTCTGGGACATTGTGGACAGTTGGCTGTGCCAGCCTGTGGTTCAGAGCAGTTAGTGTTTGTTCCCTGAGCAGTGGGTGAGAAGGCTGCACTGATGTCAAAGCAGAATGATCAGAAAGCAAAAGGACCCCCAATCTGTGTCCTACAGGTCCTGGAAAATGTTGATACTTGACAGTTAGTGACATCAGAGCCAGAACTATCTGGAGAGTAGGGATGCACATACTCTGGAAAATCATGTGTAGAATGTTAATCCCGCCCTACAAGAGAGCCTTTCTCAGTCCTGGTATTTCCTTCTCTGAAAAATTCTCTGGGCTGAACCCTGGAACTGTTTGGTGGGCTGTCAAGAGTGATAGCCCAGCTGCTGCCACAGAAGGTGACAGAGTCACAGTCCAAGTCTGGCCAGGGCGCTGTCTTCTTTCACCTGACTGAGCACAAGGAAAGGCTTCTCAGGTTCAGTGTGCAGGGCAACATGAACACCTACTTGGTACTGTCAGTGGAACAGAGGGCCAGCTACTGGGTGACCTTAGCCCAGAACTGGGATCAGGAGAGAGTGGGAGAGAAGCCAACAGAGGGCAAGAGACAGAGAGACTGAAGCTGAGTGTGGGGTAGCAGCAGCCAGCGGCAAAGGCAGAGAACAAGAGCCCAGGCAGAGTAGGCCGAGCTGTGGGACCCAGCCGGGGACTGAAAAACAAAGCAAGATTCCAACAGAAGGCTGGGTCAAGTCAGGTCCTGTAATAGACAGCATGACTGAGAAGGCTGGGACAGGGACCCAGACCAAGCAACCAATGCTCTGACTGCAAGGACCACAGCCAAAGTGAAAAGACCACTGAGACTCTGATGTGGCACCACCCCTGCTCAGGCCTAGCGGTCAAAGTGCCCAAGTGTGGCAATAACAAGAGAGTCAGCCATTAGCTAGATAGGAGCACAAATTGGGAGACTGGCCTCTAAACCCAGGGAGGAAACTGCCAAAAGACAGTGACCTGAGTTCCCCTTCCACGTTCCCAACCTACCCATGGTCACAACCCTGGGACCAGCATATCATACGTTGGTGTGCCCAGACTCCATCTGGCTATGTTGCCCCTGCCTGACACAACTGCCCCATTTACAAACGTTTATAGTGCAGCTTTGAACGCCACCCACTTGGGTTTCAGCCAGCAGGTTTCTTTGGAGAAGGACTGTATCATTTCAAAGCCACTGCCATCTGCCACCAGGGCAGAGCCTCACAGTTGATTAGAAGAAGCTACACCAGCCACAGGCCTAGATCACTCTGTAATTCTAGTAAAGCACACACACCTTAACACTCTGGGCATGGCCACCTCTGCCTGGGCCCCCTGAATGTTTCCCAAGCCTGCTACCCTTTCTGTGTTGCTCATTGTCTCAGAAGTGCTTGCTAAATCGTCTACTTTCTCATTCTTCTTCCCTTGCAGATTTTCTTGGGGAGGATCCGAGAGCGAGAACCATCGCACAACTCAGATCATCCAGCACCCGAGGCTGACCTCAAATGCCAGTAACAACGTTGGTCTGATTTATTTGAAAAGAGTTCTTGCCAGCCAGGATGAGCTTGAACTTCCAATCCTCCTGCCTCAGTCTCCTGGAGGGTAGGGATGGCAGGCACGAATAGTGACCTCACACTGGCGAAGGTCATTTTACAAAGTGAAGTTAATAAAACATCCTAATCAAAGAAGAGATTTTGAAATAACTAGAATGACTTTACAAAATATTCTGGGCTTCAAAAGACTACCATAAATTTGGATATCCCGGTTTCTTATAAAATTTCACACTCGTGCTTTCTGCGGTGGGGACATGGCTATCCCGAAACTGGGCGGGGCCATTCCGCACCTGGGCGGGGCCTCAGAGGTGTGGTCAGTGGGCGTGTCCTAACCGAGAGGGCGTGGCCGCAATTCCGCCCTGTCGGGGCCAAGAGTCTCATTGGAAGCCTGAGCCCCGGGGGATGCCGGTTGGGGCGTGTCCACGTGGAGTGACGGAGGGGCGTGGCCGCCAGTTTTGCCGTTGCCGCCTGTGGGCTGTGCAGGCGCGCTGGGCGGCGCGCGGGTTTCTGTGAGCTGAGCGCGGCCATGCCCCTCAGGTCCTTGGTGCGCGTCGCTCGGCAGCTCCACCCGCGGTCGTCCCGCGCGTTCTCTCAGCGCGGGCGGCGGGAACGCGGCGCGGGCGAGCCTGTGGAGCCTGGCGTGGCCCGGACGGAGGACGCGGCGCTCGACCCGCGCTCCCGGGACAGCTGGCTGAGGGCACACGTGTGTGACTCGGTTCTCAGTAACGTCACGGCCACACGGGTTCTGGCCCAAAGCCAGGGCCGCCGGGTGAAGTCCCCGGGCCCTGAGGAGCCTGCGCAGCCGGGGGTTGGGGTGGGGGGGCAGGCGGCGCTGAGGGCCGAGGGCTGTCCCGGTCCTTCGGGGTTTTCTGTGCCTCGCGGCCCACCGTGGAGAAGGGCGCGAGTCTCTTCATAGTAGCCGCCTCCTGTCCTTTCGAGGGGCCCCTGTTGGATTAGAAGGTGACCCTCTACTGCGCTGGGTTGTTTGCTCCCAGCTTTGCTTTGGGGTTGACGTAACCGCAGCACCCTTGTTTCACCCTGGCAGC
>PVLA01015686.1:0-24128 GCA_004027455.1 Hydrochoerus hydrochaeris
GACAGTGTCAATTATATTATAATTAAAACAAATTTTCTTGTTTATGTTTGATTGTAACAGTAAAATTGTTGTCTGACATTTGACAATTTTATGTCAACAGTGCACATGATAATGGTATAAACATCTTATGTAGACAAGAATGAGAAAAATCTCATAATCATGCAGTATAGAATATGAAAATTTAATGTTAGAGGTGAAGTTTGTAATTAGTGTTTTTAAGTTGTTGATTAGAAAAATCTTATAATGAAACTTAGCTTCTTGATTATCAAAACTTGTATCTTATAATTTTCTGAAAGAAAATAACTGCTATGTTTTTAAGATGATGTTGTTTACAGGTTTTATTAAAATTGTATATTTTCCTTAAGATATGACCCATATCATTTCAGGTTCAACATTCAAGATATGTATTTTAGTTCTGGTATAACTGTATTCTATATTGTATATTGCTTACAGTGTTAAATGTAGTGCTGACAAAAAGAGATTTTTCAAAGGCATTATATAAACATATATTCCAATTTTTCCATCTATATTATACTAACATAATGGTTGAGATTATAAAGGACAAGTTTTCCTATAGTAAGACTCCAAGAAAATAAATCTTAATAATTGGTACAGCTGCAGCCTAATTTCTTTCCAGGCAGGCATCTCGGTTGTAAGACAAGTAATCTTGGATAATCAGAATTGCAAAAGGCATTGATGATCATTTATACAAAGTAGTATAACACCAGAAATAAATCTGGGTGAGATGCCCAGCCTATGTAACAAGAACAGCCCAGGCTTCTATTAAAAAGATTTATATAAAATCCTCCAAGAAAGAAGAAATATCCCATCAAAGCATAAGTGCAGAAAGTATGTCATTTTTTCTTTGATGTGATTCTTTTTTAAACATAAAACCACATCAAACACAAGAGGAGTAATGCTAAACTTTACATCAAATATCAAACACAAATCTTAACAAAATTCAAACTTGAGCAAGAAATCAAAACTCCTGCCCCTCATCAACCATTCAAAAACTAGACTTACAGATTTTATTGATGAATTTGAGGCAACCAGAAGCTACAAGTTAGACTGGGTTTTGAGGACATTATCTAAGTTTCTGTTCTCAACAAAAGAGGCAAACAAAATTCTAGTGAATGTCACGTTGACTGCAGTGAATTGTGAACATAATCATTTATTGTCACCAGAGTTGTCATATGTAATGCAGGAGAAGAGATAAATAATAAAGTAATAAATCAAAAGTCACTGTTGTGCTAATGGGTATTGAACCTTGGGCCTACAGCCTGAGTGACCTCTATTTCTTACTTGATTACCACTTTGAGTCAGGGGCTCACTAAATAAACGGCTTTGTTGTTCATCTGTGGCCCTAAATTGCCATTCTCCTGATCGAATCTTCACAGTGATAGAATTATAGCAATGGTAATCCAATTCTTGGTAAAATAGTTTCAGAGATACAAGGTAATTTGTTATATATATTCTCTATTTTGGGATGCTATGGATGATGTTAAGACTGGACCCAGAAAATATTTCAGACTCAATTTTCACCATCCATTTGTACTAGAGGAGTATTGAACAGCAGCAGTTTTCTGAAAAATGGCTTTAGACACTATGGTTTTGAAAATCAAAAACAAAGTTACTTGAAAGGAATAATCCCTTTTAAAATCCTAAGAGGTCAAAAATACCATCCTAATTAATCAGGGTGCTGGCTAAATGAGTAAAATACAAAATTATAAAAGCGTACTTTAAGCTATAGGTCACTAAGAAGTATATGGAAAACAAATCCTATCTGAGGAAATCTTGAAAATCAATGTGTAAAATAACATCCCTAGTTATGCTCCTACCACCTTGTTTTGAAGGCCTAGGTCATCAGTGTTTTGGGTTTTTTGCTATTGCTCTTTATTCATCTTTTTTGTTTCTTGTTTTTCTAGTAATTTGTTTTGTTTTGTTTTTCCCTCTAATACAGGAAGGACAGGTACACATGTAGAGGCTTATACATGCATAGAACTTCTCCTAAACATTTTGTGAGAATCAATTATATTATGCATGATGAAATGAACAGCTACTTTGAAGAAAAAGAGACATTATGGTATCCTTTGCTGATTCTGTACCATCATGGTGTGAAATCCAGCAATGCTTTTATTCTTTGTTCAGAGTGGTTTTAGTCTGTTTTGTATTGTTTAATTTCAACAAACGTGAAGGTATGGACAGCTATTTTGAAAAGAACAAGAGACATTATGGCAGACACTGCTGATTTTCCTATTGTCTGGTTTTGAAGGCCTATAATGCTTTTATTATTCTGTTCTGATTAGTTTTAAACTATTTTGTTTCGTATGAAATCATTGTGTGTGAAAATATAGACAACCATTTAGAAGAAAACAAGAGACATTATGGTAACCACTGTATCCCCTGTTATCTTGCTTCAAAATCTGTGTCACATTGTTTACTTCTGACCTGCTTTGTTCTGTTTTGTTATGCTTAGTTTTACCCTCTTTTTTTAAAAAAAAGATATACAAGAATAGTATTTCATACTGGTGGGATAATAATCAAGTAAGAAGAATTACTGAAACATTAATAAATTGTACAACAAACACAAGGAAAAAGTTGAGCACTTAGGAAAGATTCTAGAACTTAGCCATGTAGCTAAACATGGCATTTGTGATACAAAATAAAATTTAAAATATATTCTACTTTCAGTCCATAGACAGTATGTATATTGTGGTTCAAGTTACTGAAAAGAAGAACTTTATTTGAAAAATGTGAAAGTGAAAAAGAAGTTCATTAGCAAAGTACTTTGGTGAATAATATTTATGGTGAATAAATCAATAGTATTAATGGAATGCCACTTCTTATCTTTAAAAATTTTAATAACTTATCTATTAAGAATTGAAAGTGTCAAGTTAAATATTTCAATATTAATATATGTTGTCAAATTATTTTTGTTTGTGTAACTAGTTATTAAATTATTTACAAATGTTAATGATTACTTTTTTAATTTGAATGGTATTTCATTAGTACAGAGAATATAATCTTTTAAGGTTTCAAATGGCTACTTTTATTCATTTAATGATTGAACTAAAATTAAGAGAGAAAATATAATAAAATTCAAAAATATCAAAGATAGTGTAGGCCATAACCTTGGTTGACAATTTAATAAAGCTTGATTTTAAAATACAAATTTGTAAATATAAAGCAACTACTTAGAATTAAAAGAAATATACTATTTTAATATATTGAGACAAAAATACATTAAAAGGTCATTTGCAGTCCATCTAGAAATTAATATTTTATAAACATAAACTTCATTAAAATAATACTTCCATTAATGTGTCTGTGGTAAAGACAAAACTACAAAAACTGTCCTACTGTGATGTTTGTGGATGAGGAGAGAAGTTTTTCCCTTTTGCCTTTGAGTTTGGAGACAGTTTGTATGACAAAACATAAGACATTCGAACAACTTCTACCAAAGACAATTATTCATGGAGTAGTGAAATGCTTTAATCTTTTACAAAAAATAGACTACAAAGAATATAAGAATGTAAGTATTAGAAAAGAACAACAAAAGGATATTAAAAAGCCAAAAACAGAACAAAATAAAAATAACTAGTCTGAAAAACATCTTCCAAATGTGCTTTATAAATTACTGAAATGAGTAAAACAATAGTGGATATAATCAAGAAAAAAAGTGAGAAATAGACTTTGATGAAGAAAGCTAAAATATATGAATGTATATATATATATATATATATATATATATATGTACATTTATAATATGGATATTTCCCCATAACAAGACCTTTGGAAATGCATTAAATATATAATTTCTAGGAAAGTATAAATAAATTTTATTGAAGGAAATAAGAAAGTAGGCAATTTCTATAGCAGGTTTGCCATGAATGAAATTTTTAAAATTGTCAAAACATTTCTTTTTCTTTACAAACATTTTACAACATTTAAGGATCATTTTAGAAGTAAGAAGGCATGGGTAGAAATTGAGTTATATACTTATTATGTCATTTGGTAATATAAAATCAATTAAATTTCATAAATTCACAAAAGTATAATAACAAAAAGCCAATAAAATTAGTGATATGTAATTACCATACTTCTAAATATTGTATAACTATACTGTATAATTAAAAGTATAGAGAATTACATAATATATCTTTAGTATTTCAATGAAGCATTTTATTTCAGTTGAAATGAGTGTTATAACTGTGTAAAACAAAATGAATAGATTTTACTAACAAGTAATGATCAAAAAACAATGAAATGTAGAATATATATGGCATGATTCAATTTATAAAATGCTTGAAAACAAGCAAAGTTAAACTAAGATGTCCAGGGATAAACATCTACATAATGAAATATTTAAGAAGAAAGGAAATATTACCATAAATATCAGGAGTGCACACAAAGTGATATGGAAGGGGCGGGGTTCAGTATATTTTATTAATTAGAATGGGTGCTATGTCAGAACTGGTACTCTTGCTTTTATGTTTTAAAAATGTTTAAGAAAAATGTGTATGATATGATAATTTTGTAAATTCATAGCATATGTTAGCATGCTTATTGAACTAAGGGAGTAAAAATAATATTCTGAACAGGTTGAAATAGAAAGTGAAATCATTATATGTTAAAAACTTTGGATTATTAATTAAGTAGAAAACTACATACTAAGTAAATATTAGCCTTACTTTTACATAACAAAATTAGATCAACTTTGGTCACTATGTAAAAGACAGAGGTCTATAGAATATATACTATGAGGCCTTTCATCCATTTTAAAAATGCTAGACTTTATTTGTTGTCATACAATCTACTGGTACCAAGATCCCTTAGCGAGTATCTAGGCTAGAATTTCACGTATGTATTAAAAATATATTTATGCATATGTGAAATATACACATGTGAAATTCTAGTGTGTGTGTGTGTATATATATATATATTCACAAAGTTATTTTTGGACTGTATTCTGTAAATGCATATTATTAGCCTGATACCTTCATTTCTTTCAGCTTTTCTGAATTTTCTGATTGCCTTTTTATGTATTCTGTAGTATTGCTTAGTGATTAACACATTTAAAATGTTGCAAGTTTAAAAATAAACAAAATTTGGGTCATTGGAGGAAAACATATGACACAAATAGTGCACTTATTTGTTGATACACAACAGCATACTCTTTGAAATAAAAAAATAAAATTTCTAGTATGTTACTTAAAGTATATCGTTACATCAGACTATGATGGGTGAAGCTGAGAGACTAGGAAGACTAGATACGTAAGAAGAAATGTGGAGGGGATAATTAAAGAAATGTGGGTGTTAGAAATAAAAAAGATAGTGACAGATACATTTAAATGTTAAGAGATACTGGTAAATGGTCCCAATTAAAGTCACAGGGAAAAATTGAAAAATATTTTAAAGACGGAAATATATTTTTATTTGAGAATAAACTGAATTGATCTTGAAATGTTTGTATTGAGTGTGTCAATTGATGTATAATAAGAAAGAATGCAAATTAAAACAAATCAAATAAATTTATTTGAAATTCCTTTTAAAATCCTGTTTGTATTTTAACGTTAAAATGAATTTAACGAAGAATAATAGAAATTTTGGTTTTATTTTTGTTTGCAAAATGTGTTTAATATTTTTATATTAACATTTTCAAATTTAATAAATGAACACAATAAGAAAAATCTCACTTTAATTAAACTGTACTTTATATAAGATAATCATTTTAAATAAAACAAATTCAAGTTCCTTAATAAATCTAGAAAAGTATTTCTTCCAAAAGGTAGCTTATCATGTGAACCTTTGCTCCTATTTCCTCCAATCTGTATTTATATTTTAGAATCCACAGTTTGGTGTAAATGCCTATTAGTAAATACCGGTATCGATAATGACAATCTTTTTAGTGACAAGTGCTATTAGCATATTTTTTCTTAAAAGAAAAACAAGTAACACGTGTCCAGTAGATTCACCATCACTAACTTATATGATAACCAATAAATGCAGTGGGAAAGGCAGGAGGGTTGCAGTGAGCTGTAGACCATCCTGGGCTGTATGGCAAGCACAAGGACAGTGGATCCTACAGGATAACAAACAAACAAAACTATAGAAAAACAGAAGTGTAACTCAAAATTATTACCTTAACCACTACGTTGTATATTAATTGGTAAAATGCATTCTAACTGTACTAATATAATAATTTCATTTTTTCTAAACACCTATTGCTTCAAGAAATTTTAATGCAGGCATGAATTGTATCTAATTAGTAAACTTTGGCCAAAATATTTCTTTCTACTGTTATCACTTTTAACACATAATATTTTTATTTTATAAAAGAAAATATCAAACTATTACCCTTTACTTATTTTATTATAGAGTTCTTTGGATTATAGTTTTTTGTAACGATGAGCAAAATCATCTCATGTCTATTTCTGAGCTGTTAATTACATGCGACACATTAAATCAAGTCCACTTGGGGAAAGAACACATAATTAATTAATTTAATTAACGGTAAGACAGAAGTGAAGTTATGGTTATCATATGATAATCACTCCTTTGGGATATTTCTCTGGCACAATTTGTTCCATATTTGAGTAGTAAAAGAAGAACCACTCTTTCCAAGCTATATTAGGCTTCATTTAGATCAACTCTAAAGGCACAGAATGGGATAATGTATTTGTACTTAGAATCAGACTAAGAATTTTTATAGGAACTGAAAACATTCAAAAAGCTGTTCAGTTGTTACGACCTAGTATTTTTGTACTGGTAAACAGGATGAAGAATAAATATGCTTTCTTTATTGGACCAGTGTTTTGCTTCTTGGAAGCATTTTCGTAAGTTAAGAGTCTTGCACAAAATATTGAAGTTTTTTTTTCTATGTGTTTGCTTCAAATCCACCTAGATAAAATATTCCTATTATTTTGAAAATGGATATTGTTATATCTACGTTATATAAACTGAATACAGCCATGAGGATTGCCTAATAAAATAGAGATATATCTGTTGGAATACATACAGAACATTATAACTTGATGTTTTTCTCTACAGTAGTAAAATGTAATTGTCATAAAATTTATCATGTTGATTCTTTTTGAGTGAATAGTTCTGTAGAATTCAGTACGTTTACATTTCCAGGAAAAAATTATTACTTTATACCAGCAAAACTGTAATCTTTCAAAGCTGTATTTTATATCCATTAAACATTAACTCCTCACAACGCATTCTTCCAGTCCTAACAACTACCATTCTATTTACTGTCTCTTTGAATTCGGTTACTCTAGGTACTTCATATTGAAGCAAAACAATAGCCGTCCTTATTTCACTTAGTAAGATTCTTTCAAGTCTCACCTATGTTGTAGCATATGTCACAAGGTAGTTTTTCACTAGAGATAAATAATACTACCTGTGTTAGACTCCACAGTTAGCCACACATGTGTTTGACCTGGGGAAAAACAGATGGCTTGGAAGACAAAAGCTGCAACAGTGGTCTAAGCTTCCTAGCCTTAGCTTGTGATCTCAAAATACCTGACCACTGAGTTGACCCAAATCTTAGATTCACTTAATTAGATCTCATCAGCACACATTTACACTGCAGCCTCCCCAGCCTTCACAGAGGATGGCTGCCATACTTATTTCTGTGAAGAATATATCAAACAAGAAACATTCTCTCCCTATTTAAGTGTGGCATTCCACAAATGATTGGAAAAGTCCCATTAGGGACCATGCTTTACCTCTCTCCAATGTTGAAAACTGCAGAAACAGTGGTGATGCAGTTGCTGTCCAAGGCTCAGACCACTAGATAGTTTTAAAAGTGCATTGCCCTTTAGCAAATTGCTTGAAAATGCACCAGGCTTGATGCCTAATAATTTTTTTACAAAAACGTAGTCACCTACCTGCTGACTCTATTTCTTCATCTTGGGCCTTATAATTCTAGAGGAGGATTCAAGAACTAAGGGATACACCCCACATAATATAGACACAAAACAGATCATTGGTCGAGGCAGATTAAAGAATCTGGCAACATGTAGTTACTGGATTTTGTTTGTCTGTCCACCTGTCGTCATCTACTTGGGATGTGTCTCTCTTTGGGATGTTAGGAACTTTGCTAATATGAACAAGAGTGTGCTCAGGTCCCCACTTGCAATATACTTGATTACATAGTCAAGAGTAGAATTTCTGGAACGTATGGCAAGCCTATTTTTAACTTTTAAATAAAGAAAGTTCACACTATTTTCCACTTTAGCCACACCATTTTACATTTACACTAGCAGAAAAAAATCATTTCTCTGTCTTTCCAAAACAATAATCAGTTCCTTACTCTCTTTTCTTTTCCTTCCTTTTTTTCTTCCTTTCCTTCCTTCCTTCCTGGTTTCTTTTCCTATCTTTGTCATTCTAATGAGTGTGAAATGACATCTCACTGTGTTCTTTATTTATATAATTGCATATGTTTGTTTGGCCATTTCTGTATCATTTTTGGTGAAATTTCTGTTTAGGTTCTCTGTCCATGTTTAACTTTGATTGTTTGCTTGTTTCCCCTTCTTTAGTTGTAGTGATATAGGAGAAATATAACATCCAACTTTCTAGAAGTCAGATGCGATCAGTTTGAATTCCTCAAATATCAAAGAAAGAAGTCCAACAGAAAGTGGTAAGAGTAGAAAAGGTTTATTGAGTAGTAGCTTGTGGCAAGAGCAGGTCATGTAAGTGGATTGCACCTGAGGCCCTTTGTCAGAGGTAATTTTACAGCAAAATCACAATGTGGGTGCCATGTGGGTCAAACTACAGTCAACATATAGGATTACAAGTATAGCTGCTTAACTAATTTGATCCAATAGGGAACTTGATCATGTGGCAAGAGTACATGGAAAGAACAAAGACGTTTTGGGGGAGAGATGAGTCCAAATGCTCTGGGCATCCACTTGGATGACTGATGCCCATCTGGACTTACTGGACCAGGTGGTACTTATTACAGTACACTTTACTCTTTATCCCTTCGGTGTCATGTAGGTGTGGCATTTCATCATCACCTTAGTCCTGGTCTTCTCAAGATTTACTTTCAGCCACTATTTTGACATCTTTACTTTTGCATTGACTTACTTGAGAATATTACTGAGACTTCTTTTTTTGCTATAAAAGTATGAGATTTTCTCAAATGCTTTTTGTGAATCATTTGAGATGATTTTTTGTTCCCTCCATTGATAAGTGTGTAATGAAATTGTCTAACTTTATTATTCAAAAAATATTAAAGGGACATTTTCTTTTGATTTTGCAAAATACAAAAGGGATTCATAAAGCAGATTGCTGAACCATCAACTAAAATAACTCAAAAATTCTTGTTTTTTCCTCTTACGAAAATATTTTAAGAGTGTTTCCCAATTTAAATTGCTTGTGTGATAATTGCCATCAACAATACACATTTACATTTAACACTAATGATAACCATTGATATCACATTGATATCTAAAGAATAAGGCAATTTTTTGCACAGCTTCTTGTACAGTATTGCAATAGCTTATCCAATCATGCATCAATATTTAACACTTTTCCTTTGCTTTAAATAGACATTCCAGGAGAAAAACCACTCAAATCACTTTTCAGTTGAAGGGCAACAAAGGAGGAAGACCATTCCCATTGCTTCTCAGAAACCACAGGAAACTAGGGGAGCCCCACTTAGAATAGAGTGGCCTCTCCCATTGCTACTACTACTACTGTGGTGAATTCCTCAGGAAGACCAAGATCATACAATCCCTTGAATTCTCCTTTGTTCTTTCTTTCCTACCTTTTTCTCCAGTTTCCCAAACCTTGTGTGATCATCTTTCATCTGCCAGCCTTGATTCTACTTCCTGGCCAGTTATCTTTCTTTATATACTATCCTCCTTAAATTTCCCCACAACAGGGTAAAAACATTCTACCAAGGGGAAACACTTGTAAACTCCTAATTTATGATTGGTTCTGTTGTATAACTATAGACTATGCCTCTCGATTGTAAAATAAAAAAATCAATATGTTGATTTTGCTACTAATTTTACTACTTTAGTGAGGATATCATAACTGTTAAAATCAGTTGGTTTCCCTTCTGTAACAATACTGGGAAACTCTAGGTTAATGACCTCACCACAGCCCTGTGCCAAAGAACTGGAGATGGAAACAAACAGATACCAATATCTCACTTTCAATGAATTGGGAAAGTAGGATCTTGTAACAAACACAAACCAAGAATCTCCTATGCAGAGAAAAACTCCCTTGAGAACAGACTTTTCCTAGAGAGGCCTTGATACTAGTGGAATAGCAACCTACTAAAAAAACCCACAAGAATCATTTCAGAAAACAAAATAAAAAATATTCTGACACAGAAAATGACAAGATGAAAAAGGACAATGCAGCTTGAGGCCTCCAGCCAACACAGAATAAGTCCAGGAGATCAACATAGACTAAATTGGAATCGGAAGATACATACCCGAAATTTATGAAATGATACCACCCAAAGTAGAGAAAGAAATTCATGAGATTATAAAGGTAATCACATAATAAAAAATCTCTCAGGTTAAAAAAGAAATTTTAATGTTTACAAACAGTTATGTAAAAAACAAAAGACAATGATGGAATGATGATGGAAACAATAAATGACCAATGTAGGAAGGAAATAGAATGCAAAAAATGGATTCAAATAGATATTCAGGAAATTAAAATTCCATTGAAATCTGGAAAAATCACTTGAACAAAACTGAAGACAGACTTTAGATCTTAAAGACAGGATCACAGCTGGTGATCATAAAAGGAAAGAGCTCTTGGAAATAGCTCTTGAAAGATGAGGGAATAACAATTAAGCAACTTCTAGTTGACACAAAGAAAAATAATATAAGAATAATTGGTGTCAATAAAAAATCAACACAAATGACATTAAAAAATAACTATTTGCAGAAATAATACCAAAATATATACCAAACTTGGGAAAAGAATCTGACATACAGATGAGTGAGGCCTATAGAACTCCAATTAACCATGATTAAACTAAATTAATACCCCAAAATATAAAAATCAAGATTTCAAAAAATAATCAGAAGAAGAAAACATTAAAAGCTGTTAGAGAAAAGAAACAGATCACCTATTAAGAAAAGTCCATCAGGGGCTGGGGATTTAGCTCAGTGGTAGAATGCTTATCTAACAATCTCCAAGTCCTGGATTTGGTCCTTAGCACCCCCCCCAAAAAATAGAAAAAAACTAAAAGAAAAGCCCATCAAAATCATGACAGACTTCTCAACCTCAAGTAAAGAAGAGCTCGGAGTGAAATATTTTGAATCCTGTAAGAAAATAACTTCCAACCCATATTGATGTATCCTACAAAACTATCTCACAAAATTAATGGAGAATGAAGATAATTCAATAAAAAAGGAAGAAATTCATGATTACCAAACCAACATTAGAAAGGGTACTGAAAGATATTCTAGACAGAGACAAAATTTTCCACAATTTCAAGAATAACAAAGGAAAGAAACTACCAGGCAGAGCAAGCAATTAATCAGATCAGAAAAGTAGGAAACCAACAGCGAAAACTAACATGACACAGACAAGCCCACACCTATCAGTTACCAGCATCAATGAAAATGGCCTCAATTAACCAATTAAAAGAAACAGACTGGTAGAATGAATCAAGAAATAAGATCCAACAATATGTTGTATACAAGAAACATATTGAGTCAAAAAGAAACTCATAGACTAAAAAAGTCAAATGCTAGAAAACATTATTCCATGAAACAGGAACCCAGAAAAAAGCAGGGGCAGCTATTTTGTTTGCAGACAATGTGAACTTCAAGTCAAGAATGATCAAAAGAGACAAAGAATGTCACTACATACTTTTTATGGAAAAAATTCAAGAGGAAGAAATAGCAATCTTAAATACATATGCACCAAGTATGGGAGCGCTGAACTATGAAAGAAAATATTAAAAGATAAAAAAAAATCAAATACACAATCACACAGTTGTAATGGGGAATCTTCATACCATACTGTGACAAAGAGATATATCTATTAAACAAAATTCAGAGAAAAAAAATTAGTAGAACTGAATGAAACCTGTGAAAGGTCTTAGTAGACATTTACAGTGTGTCCTTTGCAACATCAGAATGCACTTTATTTTTAACTGCATGCAAGATGTTCTCTAAAGTAGACCGTATACTAGCCTATAAGACATGCTTAGTCACTGCAAAGGAATTGAAGGAATTAAAATTACTGCATGCATTTTTTTTTCTTTTTGAGACAGAGTCTTGCTGTGCAGTTCAAGCTGGCTTTGAGCTTACTTTGTAGCCCAGGCTGGTTTTGAACTTACAACAATCCTCCTGCCTCAGCCTCCTGACTGCTGGGAATACAGGTGTGTGCCACAATGCCAGGCTGCTGCATATTATATAACCATGATGCAATGAAATTGGAAATTAATGCCAAAATAAAACAAAACATTCCATAAATGCATAAAAATTAGATAACATCCTCCTGAACAAGCAGTGGGACACAGAAGAAATTGAAGAATACATATCTAAAATGAAACAAAAATACAAATACAACTTAGCAGAACATGTGAGATGCAATGAAAGTAGTCCTAAAAGGGAAATGTATTGCAGTGAAATTTCACATCAGTAAAACAGACTGAGCTCAAGTAAACAACTTAATTCTGCACCTCAGGTTTCTAGAAAAGAAGAGTAAGTCAAGCCTAAAGGCCAAACAATGCAGAAAGTAATAAAATGAGAACAAAAATAATGCAATTGACACAAAGAAGACAATACAGTTAGTGAATCAAAAAGCTGGTTCTTTAAAAGAATATATAAAATTGATCAACCCCTAGCCACCTTTATCAAAAAAATAAAGAAAAAAACTCAGATTCAATTAATGAAGTAAGAAAAGAGTGAAATCACTACAGAAATCCTTTGGAAATTCAGAATCTAATCAATATCTATTTTAAAACCTTTACTTGCATAGGATAGAAAAAACAAAAGAAATGGACAGATTCCTAGAAATATATCAATTACTAAAAGAGAATCAAGGAGATATAAAACATTTGAATAATCCAATATCATTTAATGAAATTGAAAATGCAATTAAAAAATATGGCAACAAAAAAAGCCCAGGTCTTGAAAGATTCACAGCCGAATTCTACAAGAAATTTAGAGATGATTTGATGCCAATACTCTTCAAACTCTTCCATTAAATTAAAAGGAAAGTAATCCTTCTAAACTCTTTCCTGGAAGCAAGTATTACTCTTATACCAAAACCAGAAAAAGATCCAAACAAAAAGCACTACAGGCAATCACACTAATGAACATAGATGCAAAAGTTCATAATAAAATACTAGCAAACAGAATACAACAAATCATCAAGAAGATTATAAATTATGACAAAATGTAATTCATCCTAGTGATGCAGAGATGGTTCACCATACACAAATCAATAAACATAATACACCATATCAACAGTGCCAAAGACAAAAATTACATGATTGATTCCAGATTTGCAAAAAAAGATTTAATAAAGTCCAAAACTTATTCATGATAAAAACACTACAGAAAATTAGGATAGTTTGTCTTTATCTCAATCTAATTAAAGCCATCTATGACAGATCAACAGCAAACATCATACTTAATGGAATAAAAACTGAAAGCTTTCAATCTAAATTCAGGAAAAAGACAAGAACATTCACTATCTCCACTAATATTCAATATAGTTCTGGAAACATTGGCAAGAGCAGACAAGAGAGAGAAATAAGGATAGGGAAGGAAGAAGAATTTAAACTATCATTATTCACAGATGACATGGTACTCTACATAGAAGACCCCCAAAAACTCCACCAAAACTTTTAGAATTAATAGCAAAATTCAGTTGCATAGCTGAATACAAAATCAATACACAAAAAGCAATAGCATTCCTATACACACACAATATCTCTGAGATAGAAATTATGGAAACACCTTTCATGATAGCATCCAAAAAAATCAAAACACATAGGAATCATAGGAATCAATCTAACAAAGGAAGTAAAAGACCTATACATTGAAAATTACAGTGCTCTGAAAAAGGAGTTCAAGGAGGATATCAGAAAATGGAGTGGATAGGAAAGACCAACCTTGCTTAAATGGCCATATTCACAAAACTGTTTTACATATTTAATACAATCCCAATCAAAACACCATTAGCATATCTCATAGAGCTAGTGAAAATATTTCTAAACTTCACTTGGAAACAGAAGAGACCTAGAATTGCAAAGGAATCCCTGGGCAACACATGTAAGGCAGGAAGCATCACCTGACTTGATACTGTACCACAAAGCATCACCTGACTTGATACTGACAAGATCATAATGGTAATAAACAGATGCAAGGATCAATAGAACAGATTAGAAGATAAAGACACAACTACAAACACACTTAGTTACCTTACCTTTGATAAAAGGGCAAAAAAAAAGCTCACTGGAAGACAGACTCATTAATGTTGCTGGAAAAATTGGCTGCCCATATGCTGAAGACTAAAATCAGACCCATGTCTATCATACATAATGCACGGAAAGAAAAAACCTAAAAGGATCAATGTTCTAAATATGTATTAAAAAAACACTAAATCTTCTGGAAAAGAAAGTAGGAAGAAATGTTGAAGACATGGGGGTTGGCAGAAAATTCATGCAAAAAAAACCAAGGTGCATGGGAAGTACTTCAAAGAAACAACAAATGAGATACCATCTAAAAGTTTGGACAACAAAAGAAATTTCTGAAAGAGTGAAAAGACAAACCACACAGTGGAAAGCAATTTCTCCAACTGTCTCTCAAAGACTTCTCTCTAGAACATACAAAGAATTAAAACAAAATCACGCCTCCTGGATTCAAAGACCCAATCCAAAAATGGGTATCTGAGATGAACACACAATTCTCAGATGAAGAAAGAAAAATGGCAGATAAATACATGAAAAAAAAGAGAAAAAAGAAAATATGTTCAACTTCATTGGTTATTTGAGAAATTCAAATTAAAATAAAACTGAGATTCCATCTCATCACTGAAAGAATGGTTGTCATCAAGAAATAAAGCAATAACAAATGCTTCTGGGCCTGTGGGGAAAAAGGAATCTTTCTCCACAGCTGGTGGAAGTAGAAATTGGTACAACTACTGTGGAAATCAGTGTGGAGATTCCTCAAATAAGTAGGATTAGCGGTCCCATTGGACCCAGCTATTCTCCTACTGGGTATTTTCCCAGAAGAATTAAAAACATCATATCACAGAGATATATGTGCACCCATGTTTATAGCAGCATAACTGTAATAGTTAAATGTTGGAAACAATCCAAATGCCCACCAACTGAGGAACAGATAAAAAAAAGATGTGGTA
This sequence comes from Hydrochoerus hydrochaeris, assembly GCA_004027455.1. NCBI lineage: Eukaryota > Metazoa > Chordata > Mammalia > Rodentia > Hydrochaeridae > Hydrochoerus > Hydrochoerus hydrochaeris. The sequence continues at coordinate 15,361 of PVLA01015686.1, forward strand.
TTTTTATACAATGGAGTAGCACTCTACTATAAAGAAGGATAAACTTGCAGCTTTTATAGGTAAATGGATGCAACTAGAGGTCATACTCATACACAAAATAAATTTCACATGTGTAAACATTGTATTGTCACCTTAATGTAAGAAACTAAAAACATAAACAAGATCGAAAATCTACAATAGATATTGTAAAAGGAAAAGAAACTACTCAAGAGGAAAGAACAACAGGGATGAGTGAAAGAAAAAGAAGGGAAAACACACACACACACACACACACACACACACCCAAATGATAGCTAAGATGGTTATACTGCTGATTTCCTTTCCTTCACTGAATAAAAATGTTTGTCCTTGTATTGTCTGATCAGTTATACATGCCTATATCTAGCAATATGAGCAACTACTATGAAGTTAACTGTATGTGTTGCATTAAGCATCGTTAATTTGCTATTATCTTGTTTTGAAATTCTGTGGGATTTTTATTGTTTTTCCCTTTAAAATGAAAATAAATTAAGAAATAATTAGACATTTCAATTTTTGCACCATTTGGAACTTGCCAATTCATCTTCAACACAATAAAGTTCAAATGTTGCATTTTTAAAGGTTGTATGAACACATTTTTCCTTACTTTATAATCATGCATTAGTGGTAATGTAGTTTTCTAGTCTAAGTGTATTTTCAGCAGCTAAGGAAATTGGTATGAATGAGTTCTCAGCATCAGTTTGAAGTGAGTGCTTAAGTGACTTAAGATTTTACTGAATAAAATTATCATTCCAAGTTGTTAATGCTTCTATTTATTTAATTAAAATATTCCTTTGTATAAGTTAATCTGATGTATTCATAAAGCTACTCTCCTTGTTGATTATTGAGTGTCTGTGATATTTTAATGCTTTTATAGAATCTATAACATGTATTAATTGAATCCATTTAAGATACTCATATATTTTCACTTTATACATTATTTAAACATAAACCTCTTAATCCTTTATAGGTTAATAATAATAATAATAATAAGGCATTTAAAATATATTTTAAAATATAAATTAATCTTAATGACTTTAAGCTTTTCAAAGCAATATCAGATATGTAAAATTTATCCTTTTAGTCAGATTGGATTTGGTATTGGGCAACAGAATACAAAGAGGGATAAGAGAAATATAATGTATCAGAATCTGTATATAGAAATTAAAGCAATAAATACTGAGTGTGACATAGGAGTTAAGCTGATAAAAATTGTTAGAAAACTCAACTAAGGGTCAAACTCTTTAATTATTAGTATAATTGAAATTTTATCATACAGCTATAAATAATAATAAATGTCTTAATCCCTAAGTATTTCTGTTAGAGGATTTTATATATGTAAATTACAACTTAATCTAATTCAACAGTTCAAATAAGTCAATAATGTCTAATGTGCCACATATTTTTTAACTTAGATAGAAATATTTTCTAATATTTAAAATTGATATTTTGCCTTAGATAATGCCAGTTTCTTCTGTTTACACTATTTTGAATAGTTTGTTGACTAATGAAATAATATTGTTTCAATTTAAGTAAATCCTATATTACGGAGCTAAAATCATAATTCAGAAACCAAAGATAATCTCTTACATGGATTGCTGAAATATGCTTGTAGCCTGTGCTAATCCCATTAAGGGAGCTCAATAAAATTCTTACTTACTAAATGAATGAATGATTGGATAAATACATGAATGAATGTGAAATGAAATTACTGTGATTTGAATGTGTCACCTCTGAAATTCAGACATTGCCAACATGATAGCTTTAAGAAGTAGGTCCTTTGGAAAGTGACTAGGCCTTAAAGTTTGCTTCCCCAGGAAAGTGATTATAGCCCTTAAACAAATAGGATTTGTGCAAAGTTTGGCTTCTTTTTCCTTCGGGATATTGCATGTGAAGATACAACAAAAAATCTATCTCGTCAATAAATATGTGACTTAATCTTGACTTCCCTTACTCCAGAACTGTGAGAAATAAATTTTTGTTCTTTGCAAATTACCCAGGCTGTGAAATGAAGTTGTTATGAAAACACAAAATAGAATGAGTTTGGAATAGATCTATCTCTTAGAATTATGAATTCATAATATGCTTTTATATATTTACTTCTTACCAAGTGTTTCAGAATTTATGGTTAGATCTACCATATTTGAGATTAATCATATCTAGCTTTCTTTTTTTTTCCATATCAAGGTAAAACTACTGCAGAGATTAATTGATGTATCTTGACACAGTAAGGTCAAGAACTGAAGTCTTAAAAATTTAAAACTAGTCATTTTTGTTCATAAATTCAGTTAAGGACATTTTTCCCTCATTCTTCACTCATGTTATGAAATCGGCACTCTAGTCAGAGCAGAGGTTGTTATAATAAAGAAAGCAAAAGTTGCCTCCTTCCCTCCAGTTTCCGGTCTAGGACTACAGTCCAAAATAACAGGAGGAGGCAACGGTTTCCTCTTACCGCACAAATGCCATGTTGACAATGCTCTCTATTCCATGTTGGTCAGCCTAAAAGACCCAGGCTCACTGCTTCTACTCAAGTCTTGCAGTTAAAGATGTTCTACCACAGGGTGAGTGGTGAGATGCTTGGGAATAATTCTTCCAACTGGGTTTCCACAGTGACAGGGTCAAACTGAGAAGACCCAGGTCTATCACCTATCCAGGGGCTTTTTGGATGATATTTCTCTACGAAGGCATTTCTCTACGAAGGCATTTCTCTGAATGAAATTTTCTGCTGTACCTAACCCTAGCTTCTGTGAAATAATCTAGAGATGATACACAATGGAGGAAACAGGCCACAAATAGAAAGAACTTCCCTCATCTAGCTGAGAAAATTTACCTTTTTTTTTTTTTTTTTGCTTTACAATTTGAATAGTTATTTCCATGAGAACAATATTGGAAGGAACACAGTTACTGACTGAGACAAAGTACAAGGGTGTTAATGGCTACATTACACTGAAGCAAAGCAGTAGAGAACCTAAAACCGCTGATAGAGACAATCAGAGGAAAAAATGACTATAGATTACATTTCTGAGATTATAATCATATTTGGATATGAGAATACTGCAAAGCACACTCAGAACAAGCAGAAGATATGTAAGCCTTCCCAATGATGCTGAAATATCCATCTACAAAGTGCATAACTTTCACTAACAAAGCAAAACCTCTGACCAAATATTAGCTGAACAAGAAATTATACTAATCCAAGCATAACAGCTAGAATCTGAGTTTGAGAACAAAATTACCTGCTTTTTTTTGTCTTATATTCCGTTTGAATACATTTCCAAGTCTGTACTCTCTCAAGCACAATCAGAGAGAGAGAATTTTCCAGCTACACACCTGACTGAATGAAACCACTGCATTGGAAATAGTGACAAGCAACTCTCGTATAAAATGCAGGAAGGAGGGGTGCAATGGATGCTTGAAACCATGCTTGCATGTTAGACTCTTAGTCAATACAGTATTGATTCACATGGCATTTTTCAAATAATAGTTTTATAGTATGTACATTCACATGGAGCTTACGTACTTGGTAACCAACATGTGAAAATGCAGAGTCCTGTCTAGATGCTATAGCTGTAGTCCCTCTTGGAAACACATGGTTCCTTATATCAGGCCTAAACAAGGTTTCATAGCAAGAAATTCTTCATAAAATTTAAAACGATAACTTTGAAAAAATGGTGATTAAAACAAGAAATTATAAAATCACATAAAATATATATTGGTATTTTATTTTATTTATTCCCAAAGAATTTAGTAATAAATTAATAGATTGATAACTATTCACATGCTATTCTATTGCCATATCTTTCTTAAATAAATGAGCTGTCACAAGATTTTATGAGCAATGTAACATTGCCCTTAACACAGAGTAACTTATAGTTCTGGTACTTCAGTTTAAATCTTACCTCTTTCTCAGTTACTTGCAGAACAAACCGAAGCAAGCTGTGCAAATTCTATCACACCCTATTCAAGAAAACTAACAAACCATTCTGCTTTTTTATTAAGCCATATGATGGCATGATACATTAAAAACACTTAAAAGACTACTTGACATATACTAAAAATTCAATGCTTATTATGTCTTGTTAAAAGTTAAACTTTGTAGATACTTTACTATGCTGAAATGATATCAATGGTAAACTAATTATATTACTTCCCATATAAATCTTGACTTGAAAGTATGAATAGAACTTGGCATACATCTGTGAGATTTATTTTATTCAAGATTTAAATGGTTTAATTTATTGTAGTATTGAGAGTTAGAGAATTTAAATGCTGAATAGTGCTTGCTGACAAAAATCAAGTGAAGGTATAATATACAAGTTTGCATCCCACAATTTCCAGCATATATCTATTTTTCCCAAATGCTTTTAAAGACATATTTGATTATTTTTGCTCTTGAGTATTTGAGCTTCTAAATAAATGCATCTATTTTTTTTAAATCAACCATTTTTCCAACCAGTAATCCAGATTCTTTATTATTTTCTCAGGTATTCATTTCAACAGATTTAACATATTTTCCCTTTTTTAGTATGAATATCTATTTGAATATAAAGTCATTCTGCAAAACTAACACATTGAAAGTTCACATCAGTCATATTCAAAAGTTAGTGAAAATAAAGTATGCAATCATTTCAGATTAGTTCTTAATGTACTATTTGATCATGAAGCCAAATTTTTTAAATCTACATAGGCAAACCGAGGACCAAGTTACTCCTTATCACAAAACTGTGTACAATGGCAATTTTCAGTATCGGGGTTTTCTTACACATCAAGGAACCATTTTTAAAGTGAGATATTCTAAGCAGAATAAAGTAATACTTTCATCCCTTTTATTCTATTACTTCTTAACCATTGTTAAAAATAAACAGAACACAGCACAGTACAGTGATGTGTTGGCAAATGCTAATAGTCTTTTGGAAAAAATATCTCTGTAGAACTTGCTATTTTTTTTCATGCAGTTAATACCATGATGTCTCAGTTACTTTTCTCTCATTGCTAGGACAAAGTACACAACATCCACAGTTAAAGACAGAAAGGTTTATTAACTCAGTAGAGGTTTCAGCCCATAATAAATCAGTTCCAAGGAAGGTGGCACAGCAGAGAGGCACTGCAGAGGAGAAACAATTCATGGTGAGGAGAAGATAGCAAAGAAACAAGAGTCAAGACAACCTCTTTCTGTGACTTATATTGTATCCAGGCTACCAGGGTTAGGGTAGTACTAAACCAGTCAGTGGGCTGATTTAGTAATCATTCATCACTTAATCCTAGCATTGTACTGTGAAGCAGTCACACACTCTATATTCTGCCACCTCTGAAAAAACTCCACCTATGATTGCATGAGGCTTTGGGGAAACATAAGACACAAGTCATAACAAATGATTACTGCTTTCTTGTTAATGAAGTGTCATCCACGCAAAAAGAGATGACCATAGTACTGGTCAAGAACCAACTAGCAGGGTGCAAGAACCAACTCAAGTGTATCACTGTTGGTTATTACTAAATGTTCACACTCATTAAAGTGATATCCAGAGAAAGGCATTTTGGGGAGGTGGCTGTTAGTTGACCATACCACAAAAGATATGTCTAATATGTTAGAGTAATCTTAGGATTCTGATATGTGACCACAACATGGTTCCTAAGAGAAAATTTCTAATTGCTTCTTTTAGATTAAGTGGTCTCATGTCAGTAAGGAAATACAGCTGATGAAGTGCTTATTCAGCTAGAGTTCATGACTCCTAGGTATATATTGAAGTACTTCAAAGTAACAAATAAGCTCTTATCTGTTTGTCTGAAGACATATTTGTCTTCCTTTTAATGATTTGTTCAGACTAAATAAATGACCTGTTGCTTAAAACAAAGAAATAAAAATGCAGCAGAGTTGATAAAGCACAGGTATTGAAATCAGAGTATGTCAGATTTCACTTTTGAAATGTCATAGGGCCTCACTCACAAATGTAATGTCTGGGAGTAGCTGTGAAGATGATAGTAATGGAAGGAAATTACTTACTGCAGTGCGACAGATTTTAGTTTTTCATTTCAAGATGTGAATTTAACTATTTTGAACAATTATAATAACAATGAATTTCTCAGTGCTCTTCTCTAAGGAAAACCATTTTTTGTTTAGTCAGTTCTATAGTCCTATGAAAAGTAAAACAAACTTATGAAAATCTTACCTATTATGCTAACTTTCTTTGTACTGGATTGTTGTAGTTAGGGGTTGCAAGGAGGACAATTACATACAGGACACATAATTTGTAGTATTGTTATGCTATGGCCACCTAAGGAATTAAATACAAAGAAAGTGCAGAAAATCTATCCATACACTAAAGACCTAGGGAATCCAGCTTAGAGCCTGGATCCCACATCAATGTCCTGCATGAGTCTAGCTGAAGGCCTAGAGCCCATGACAATGCATTCTGTGAGTCCAACTGTAAGCAGAGGACCCACAATAATGACATATGCAATCTGTTTTACAGATTTTTACCGGGAAGGCCAAAAGGTCAGCGGTGCCAGCAGGCTGTAGGATCTGTGCTAGTAGGCTGAGGGATCAACACTGAACCCAAGAAGTGATGCTCAAAAAAAGGATCAGGGCTCCCCTCAAAAGTACCACAGCCATCCTCAGTGACAACAGGTCAGGATCTCCTTTGACGATAACAGCAGAGTTCTCATCAGGAAGCCAGTGTGACAAGTTTCTCCAGGAGACTGAGCAACACACATCTTCCCCTACAAAGTCAGGAAGTGATGCTTAAAGTAAGGACCAGCTCCTGTAGGAGAATCAGCCACACTCAGGAGAACCCACAGTGCTACTCTCTCCCTTTCCACTTCCCCTGTCTGCTGGCAGCAATCCTCAGGGGGGCCATCGACACGAGCACCATGTAATTCGTTTCAGCCGGTGTCTATATTGACCATCAGTTTTCAATCTGCCACATGGATATTCTATTTTCTTGATCAGTTTCAAATCCTTTCTTGCTTTGTGGTCATCTCATCTCATTCAACCTCAAATTTCAGTTTTCTTTTATTCTAGCCTATTTCATAAACTGAAAATTGACTTACCAATGACTGTGTCAACCTTGCTTTTTCACTACAGTCATTCAATAGTAAATGTATAGGATTTTATGTGTGCTAAATGGGTTCATGCATGTGAAACAGAATAGTTCCCTGTATACAGAAAAGACAATGTTACTCATTACTAACATATACTTACTGAGTTTCTACTATGTGCTGAGATTTGTAAAAGGTGTTAGTTAATGGTAAAGTAATTAATAAGTTGTTTATTGCTTTTATAAAATGCTGACATCCTAAACTGAGATAAAATGAATTATAAAATCCCTTCAGGTAATATGATACTGTCATAGAAAAGAATGTTCTGACAACTGAAGAAAAAATTCTTAGAAGAAAGAAAATATATATGAACTGGTATTAGCAGAGAATATCAACAATTTCTTCCAGCTATTTTACTTCTAAAATATTTCCTACAAATAAATCTATCAAATATTAGAAACAAAGTGCTATTTATTATTGTTTACAATGGATACAATTTAAAAATATTCCATCACTTTATTGTATTGATAATAAAAATGGACTCAAAATGTCCAAATAATATGTGCATAACTTCTGTTAGACATTTCAATCATTTTATTCTTGAAATACCATGCATTATACTCACTGAAAATGAGAAATGAATATTATAATTTTTTTGCCAGAAATAACATTTTAGAAATCTTGGAGTGTTGTTATCTTCTCAGGAAAATTTGTCACCAAATAAAACAAAAGCCTTTATTAATTCATTCAAAGAATATTTTTGTAGTATTCTTCACACAATCTGCCTGTTTGTGGCAGTTTGCATTCAACACAGAAGAGGAAAAACAATAAATATTTATATAACACTGAGAATTAATAGCAAGCCAGTGGTCAAGAGAAAATATAAAATAAATAGGTTCAACAGAGATTTTTTAAAAAAATTTTTATAATATGGCCACAGAAGACCTTCCATTTACAAATGCAATGTGATCAGAGATCTGGAGGACATGAATGGGAAAAAAAGAAAGTCTTGCATATAAGGGAGAGAAGTTTTTAGGCAGAAAGATCAAGGATAATACAATGTTGGTAAGAGTCTTTTGCTTACTTGAGTAACAGAAATGAATCCATTGTTAATTCAGTGCTGAGAAAAGAGCAGAGGAAATGATAGCACTTGGAAGAAACTGATAAGTCTTCAGGAAAATCTATGGATATAGAGATAGACAGATAGATAGAGCTATGAACACTCAGTGAAAGGGAAAGTTCTTAGAAGCCTTTGACTAAAAATATAATGCTATTTAATTTTGCCTTGCATAATTTTTGTTATTGGAGAGCAAATAGTCTATGGAAAACAAAGAGGAAAAGAAGCAGGGGAGTATAAAGTAAAAAAGGAAAGAAGGAAGCAAGAGTAGGAGGAGGAATGAAAGAAGACAAAGAAAATGAGGAAAATTCAAGAGGTTTTCACTAATAATCCAAGTAAAAAGTGAAAGTTACAGAGCAAGTGTAGGAGTGCATGCCATATCCCCAGTTCCTTGGGTTGACTGAGCCAGGAGGATCTCAAATGTGAGGGTAGCCTAGGCAAGTTAAGGAAACTCTGCCTTAAAATAAAATAAAAAAGCACTTGGGATACAGCACCGCTTCATCCTATTCCAGGCCCTGGGTTCAATTTAAACAGAAAGAGAGAGAGAGAGAGAGAGAGAGAGAGAGAGAGAGAGAGAGAGAGAGAGAGAGAGAGA
>PVLA01015687.1:0-22500 GCA_004027455.1 Hydrochoerus hydrochaeris
AAAAGCTGTGCAGAGTTTGCTCAAGCAAGAAACATCTAAGAAACAATAAAATCATTTTTTATACCTATCCACAAAAAGAATCAATATAAATAGAACAGGAAGTATTGGGGCTAGGGTATAGCATGTTTGCTTTTGCAAGCTAATTAATTATAAATTGCTAAGTAACAAGATTAAAGTTTAACAAAGGTGAAAAAATTAACACATATTGTTTAAAATCATCGCTGTGTGGCTCTAAGCCTGGGACGCTTAGCTGCTTGGGGTTTAAGTTACTACCAAAAGTTAGCAAATAAGTACTCCTGCTTCTGAAAAATAAAATAGATTCAGATTCACTCACATACTGGTGTGCAGTGTTTTCTGTCTCTCACTCGCCAACTCCCTGACCACCTTTGGGACCCCTGAGCCCTGCCGCAGCTGGACTCCGGCAGTTGTCCACATTTTGCATTTGGTGCTAGTGCTTTTCGTGTCATACAAAAATTCATTGCCAAGATTAATGTTATGGAATTTTTTCTTTGTATTTTCCTCTGTTTTACACTTTTTGGTTTTACATTGACTTAATCAGTTTTAAACTGATGTTTTCTGTGTATTTAATGTGACATAAAAGTGCAGGTCTATTCTTTTACTTATTGAGATCCAAATTTCCCACCACCATAGATTAAAGAGGCTCTCCTTTTACTATTGTGTTCTTGGAACCCTTGTCCCAGATGAGTTGACCATGTATATTTGTGTTTACTTAGTAGCTCCCTTTTCTGTTCCAGCACTCTAAGTGGTGCTTTCTATATAAACTGAAAGCAGTAAAATGATTTTTCTTGCTATGTTTTCCTTGTTTGAATTAGCTTAGGTATGGGAAAATTTTGTGGTTTCATAAAAGTTGGAGAGTTTTTTCTTTTTCTGAAACAATGCTTTTAAAATTATGATAGAAACTTAACTAAATTTGTGAATCACTTTAAGTAGACATTGGACAGTATTAATTCTTCCAATCCATGAGCATAAGATATGTTTCTTTTTCTTCAATTTCTTTCATCAATATTTTGTTGTTTTCAGTATACATGTCTCTAACCTCCTGGTTGAATTTATTATGAAATATTTTATTCTTTTTGACAGTACAATTGTTACATTAATTATGTTTTCAGATACTTGGTTGTCAGTGTATAAACACATGACTCAGTTTTTTATGTTGATTTTTGTATCTTGCAACTTTGTTGAATTCATTAATTAGTTCTAGCAGTTGTTTTGGAACCCAAAAGAAAAAATAGACAGAGAGAGACACAGAGAGAGACAGACAGACAGAGGAATATTCAGAGACAGAGAGACAGAGAGAGAGTCTTTGTTGTTTCCTCCATTTATAAGAGTACTGATTCTCCTAGATTGGAACCCAACAATTAGAATTTCATTTAATTTCAGTTAATCCTTAACAACTCAATATAACTACAAGCAGGAAGACTTCAATATATGAACTGCAGATGAACACCCACACTCAATCCATAGCAGTGAGTAAGGCTGTTCCACTTGGTGTTCAATACTAGCAAGAGCATTTGGGTTTCACATTCAAGGCAAATCATCTAACAACTCTATAGAAACAGAGTTGAGGATTAGGCCCATTTATTGCATACCAACTTTATCTCACTTGATTCCAAAATATGAGGGGCAGCTATTTATAGAGCTACATAATAACATCAGCCAGTATAGCTAGACTATGATGTTGTGATGCAGTTGCAAGTAAACTTTGGAATCTCAGAGGCTGAATGTAGCAAACTTTCTTTCTCCTTAAGCAAACTTCATGTGGTTCACAGTCCTTCTCCCTCTTATCTCTCTCCTATTTTCAAACTGGTATTGGTGGACAAGTTAATTATATGACCTATGTTACATGATCAGGTACAACATTTTCCTCTGCCCAGAGCTCAGTCACATGGGTCTAACACATTTACAAGAAAGAACTGCATTACTCCTGTAGGTGCAAGAGAAGAAAAAAAGTGATGAACTATAGTATTATATTTTCTATTACTTCCTAAATCCACAAACTGTCATGAAAAAGATCAGTTGATGCTGGTGAATGTTTTGGAGAAAGATTAAATAGCTTTTACCTTTAAAAGTGTTTATAGCTCATGGAAACTGACAAGTATCTTTGACCATATTAGAAAGTGACTTCATATTAGAGATATTAGAGTGACTTCAGCCTCTTATTGAGGATGACAAATCTGAGTAAGACATAATGTGCATTGAAGCATCATATTTTTACATAATAGTCATATAGTTTGACATAATAGTCATATTGTTTAAAAAAGTAAACAAACCTACAAATGGAATTTTAAGTAACTGCTCATATATAAGTGATGAATACTATTTTAGTGACTATCTAATCATAAATATATTGCCTGGTGTCAAAATGGTTAACCAGTGAAGATTACAAAGCAATAAACTTGTACCAGTCACCAGTACTTAAATAAACGTGAACATTGACAAATGCTGCTTTTTAACAATTATATTTTGATTAGGTCACAAAACTTTACTTAAATATGAATTTTTATATTCTCCCTTTACATGTAGCCTCTTGCCCTACACAACTTCACACGGTGTACTTGTTAGTCCCCAAGGAGAAGCGCAAGATACTTTTCTAGCATTTTAAATAATGGACATCCCTGACAGTCACATTGCAACCTCAGCAGTTCCAATATTTAGATGCAAAATCTTGTTCTAAACATATTTGTATTTGATATTCAACACATGGAAATGGCAGTCATCACAATGCCTTTTTGTTGTTGTTTTAAACATACTTCTGTGGCTTAAAGTACTTAATGGATGCAATTATGTCATTAATCTCTGTATGTTATCATCCCTACAAAATGCTTGGCAGTAGTCATATCTTGAATGATACTTTGGTGACTGAATATATGGATTAATCTCAAAGAAAGGACTTATATATATTTCTCATATTCCTATTGCTACCTTCTTGAAAGTATTAACTGTGTTCAAAATGTCCTAAACACAGAATTAAGCAAATCATCCAAGAGTAGCAGCAAGATCAAAGATTAATTTGAAAGACAAAAGATGATATATTCCTTCATATTGTGGGAGAGAGCCAGGGAGAAAACTCACAGCACTGAAAGTTTTTGTGTTGAGAGTTTTAAACTTAAGGTTTGGGGTGGAACTAAGAATTTGATGACTGACTTGACTTAGCTCCTCAGACTTTCTGTGCAGATTTTGATCTTTTATAGCCCCTAGAGGAAATGTCACTGCACCCAAAGCTCACAGATAGGTCAATTCTGCATAGTCAGTGTCATAATCATGAGAGTTGAGGTCCAGTCAATGGTTTCAGGTGATCTCTGGGTGCTTCTCCTGGATTTATTGTGTATAAATTGTCATCTGGTTATCTTTTCCCATGCAATTAGATCTGGGCATTACTTCAGTAGATTGTTCTAGTCCTTAAAAGTAGGTTCCAAAGCAGACCCTCCATTTTCCTCGGTTGTTTCCTTGGTTAACTTATGCTTCAGATCAAGCACAGAAAACAGGCTCCGCAGCAGATAGACCTCTGCTTCTTGTTCCATTTCTTTCTTTATCTACCTTATGCCACACTCTGTACTCTGAAGGGCTCAACAGAATCTCTAAGGGCAATGGAAGGTAGTTAGAGTAGTCACAGGTGGTTAAAAAATCCTACCAATTTTAAAGCACCAGTGAGGATCAAGAATTCTATAACTCATTTATTGTTTTTTTTTAATTTTCTTTTAAAAAAATGACAAATGAAGGCAGATGAGGAGAAATGAGAAAGGACATTTGAAAAGGGAAGAAAAACATGAAGGTATTAAGGAATATTATGAAGCTTAGAGTCATAGCTAAGTAGGGTAACTGGAAGAATTATAATTGCTTAAAGCAAGCAAGAAGAAGGAAAACTATGGTGTTTCTCCTTTTTCTTTGATAGGTAACACACAGAGGACATAGACGTAAAATGACCCTTCTATGCCACTGGTCATTTTACCCCCAGACAATTAAGGAAAGAAATTAGATGGGAAGGAGTTCAGTGAAGAAGAGAACAGTTGGAATCCAGTGAGGCAAGAAAGAAAAACTTTAATTCAGGACTGGAGGAGAAATGAGACATTGAACAGGAGGACAAAAAATGAAGGAAGCTGCCAATTTTCTCAGTTGCTAATAGTGGCTGATAGAGAAGAAGGTTGGCAGAATAAAGAAGTCAGCATAAAGACATGGGGAGTGAAGTTGTTTTGAGATTAGAAATCAAAGATCAACGTTGCTGAAAGAAAGAAAGACTCATTGACAGATGGCCTGCTGCTTCGAGAACTTTCATTGCTGCCTATTTTTCTCCAAATTAGTGACAACAGAAGGTAAGAATGTTTCAATCAGCTATACTGTAGCACGAGCCTGGGTGGATTGTGGCAGACCATACAGAAATGAATACCGGAATGATTACAGTCCAAGTACCTTGACTCCAAGTCGAATTTATTGTTTTTGGAGGATGGTGACATAGCACAGGATCCTGGGTAGGCAAAATGCCATAGCTAAACCAGGCATTATCCTCTCTCACTGGTAATTGGTTTGCCTTCTGTATTTTTTCTGTCCAAACCTACTTCTCCCGTTTTTTTTTTTTTTAATGCTCTTTAACTCTCTTTTACCTATAGTGGTCCAGGAACACTTCTTATTCTACCTTATCTGGATCTCCTTCTCTGCCAACAAATCATGAACACAAAATCAAGGCTCCTGTTGGTTGTATGAACTGAGACCCATGGCTAGGAGAGTGCATCAGACATGGTCATTTTGCTACACCCCTGGTCCCAGCATAACTTCATCAATGAGTTGATAGACCTGGAGCTGCTATTCTGAGAATACTTCATTGGATTAACTAAGGATATTCAAAACTATGCCAGTCTGTTACAGTTTGAATGCACATTTAATCAGCTAATATAGAGAATTCTTGAGAGTTTTTTGTATTTCTGGGAAAGGGCCTTAATTCTTTTATGGACCATTCCCCATATTGAATTTCACCATAAAAGCCTTATTCATGAATCTTTTAGGTGGTATTCTGGATATTGATAACTCCAAATTTCCTGGGCTTATTATTTCTGGAATTTACTTTTATTTTTCTGTTTCATTTTCCATGTGATCTCACACAATTGAGTGGCACACAATTCTTCTATTCTGTGCTCGACTTCTTTAAAATATGATCACTTCCTTTGTTCAATTTCTGCAAAGCTTTATACTTACCTCTTATTATTATTTCATGGAATACAAACTATATTTCCACCTTCCTTACAAATGTTTTCCCCTAACTCCTAGTCAACACTACATGGCTCACCTATCATTTCCTTAAATCTTTCTTAGATCAATCCACTGAGAATTCAAGGTGTATCTGTTATTACACATTTTCCTGTGTTTAGGAATTTTTGTTTTCCTTTGTTCCTGATTGTAAACATCTTTGGTTCATTATCTCACCCATATAAACATTCCTTTTTACCCCACTTTCTGGTAAGTCCCTAAGGTGTTCATATCATTGCTATTATTTTCTTCATTAGCTCTATTTTTATTACTTCTCACTCCCTCAGATCCCTTCAAAGTTCAGGCCAAATCAGGCTGTGAATTACTCTTTGGAAAAAGCCCAAAAGTTTTCTTTCTGGGAACTTTTGAAGGATCACATTTCTTGAGTTTCCAAAATTCCTCATGGGTGCCATCTTCAAAGGATGGGTTTCAGGCTCACAAGTTATGCAATCTAATCGATCAGTAAAACACCATCAAGGAGACAGTATAAAACCTCACCAGTGACAACTGCTTCCAATTTCTCCTGGGTCTCCTGGATGCAAGAAAATCAATTTTCAGAGACAAGGTCAGTTCTGCCATTTATGTAATTTTCTTCCCTTTCTTGCCACCTCTTCAAACTTAAGAAAAGAGGTAGTGGAGATGCTGAGTGGTAGTTTTCTAGAGAAAGAAATGGAGGTAACGATTTATTAATGTGGGTTTGCATGTCCCTATGTTGTGTGTTCAGTGTCTACATTTAGTTAATTTTGTGCCATCTGCAGTGAGACAAGAGGTCTGGTTGTCCAGTAACTGCAATCCTAGGTCTGGCCAAATGATGTTGTTTTGTCAAGTCTGAGATTTCTACTCAAAGCATGTTTGGGTGATGTGGATGCGAGGTGAACAGGAACAACTGGACACTAAACAAGACAATGTTCTTCTCCATGCTGATGGGACATGGTATCTTTGGGTGACCCTTGATGCAGCTGGCTTGTCTTGTCAACGAGGCATAGCAGTCTGGAGTCCAGGACATCATCCACTACTTGGATGAGACTGAAGGTTGGAAGTTTAATTAGGTAACTCTTAAGCTTTGCTTAGGACAGAGGAAAGTTTGACAACATCAGATTTAGGGCAGTGATGTGAGAAAGGAACAAACACAGATAAATCCAGAAAGCAGGGAGTGGGACTTGAGGAAAACATGGAATCAAGATATTTTGAGAAAGATGACAAATCTATCTTTAGTAAGAATGGAGATAAAGTGATTAAATAGATTACTATCACTAGTACCCAATGTACATTGGGAAAGGAAATCAGTGGATGGAATAGAACTAGCAGTGGGTTTACGATGCCACCATCTTTCCACAAGCATCATCCCTTTGGCAGTGCCAATGCCCCTGATGCTTCTGATAGTCTTTATGTTATGGTTTAGGAAGCAGTGGCAAGTTCCCTGTATTACATATTCTACTCCCAAATTTTCATTCTATTCTTCATTGTTACTACTCTTAGCTTTTATCTCTTAACTCCATTTTAGATTGAATCACTGTCTCCAGTTGATGCAGTTTCTCCCTTTTCTTTGCATTGTCAAATTGTATCAGAATTTCTCAAGAGGTCCTTCAAGATCTCTACTCATTGTAATGAGTACTGAACTGCCCCAAAACTTTGGACAATATCATAAACCATTATTTTTATACTCCACTTAAATTATTGCCTCTTCCTTATAATAATTTATTTAACTAATCCACTTTAATTCCTATATTTTTCTATGGTATATCCATTTTTTTAGTTAGCCTGTCCAGTTTTTTCAAAGTAATGAGTGATCACAGTCAATTTGATGTCCCTTCCTCCAGAGATTTTCACTTACCCATCAATGGGAAGCCTGGTGTTCACCTCAGCTGTGCTCTGCTGCAAGTCTGCCCTCTCTTCCTACCTGGACTGCTGTTTCTTGGGTCTTCTTTCCACTTTCTATTTCTAAGCAACGTGGGAGAAAAGGCCATGACAATGTATCTTTCCTGAATGTAATTATACAATCAAACAAAAAGTAACCAAAACAAGTAAAACAAGAGATATCAGGTTGCCTTTTTGAGAGTGAAGTCTATTTGGAAATTTTTATAATATTGAAACTGTAGACATTTTCAACAAGTCACACATAATTTGTGAATATCTCTCACCTGTCCAGTTCAGCACAAATTGAAATCTAACCTAGCATTGCTATTCATAATGTATTGCTTCACTCCAACTCAGATAACATGAAGAAATTGACAGATTACCTCAAATACACAACTGTGGCACTAAAGTTATGAGTGTGCTCAGATGAAGAATTTTTTAACATTGTGTGTAGCCCCTGAAGCATAATAAACACTTTTTAAAAATAGTGTATGTTTGTTGCTTTTTCTTATTACAAAATATTGTAGAAAAAATAAGAGATGTAGGATAAAGACATTTAGATAGTAAAAAGAAATTTCCTAGAAATAGACATATGGACACAAATAGTATTTTTGTATTGTAGCTAAAAAGTCACTTACATGAATTAGTTCTTAATCTTTTTCTCTCTCACAGACTCAAAATCAATTTTTAATAATTTCAGGTGCATTGAAAGCCCAGAGAAATATATTTTCTATTCATAAATCCATGGTCAAAATCTTAGTAGTAAAACTTTAGTGACTTTATGACTTCTATAACAGAAGTTTATAAGCTATTATGTTTTTTAATTTTATTTTGAAAAGAACAAAACCAAATAAGAAAGAAAACAAAGCAGGGTCATTCAAAGCAAAAGGATGGACATAGCACATAATTAAAACCACAATACAAGGTGATCTACAATGGTTACTATGATGTCTTTTGTTATCTTCAATAGAATTGTCTATATACAGTACAGAACAATATCAATAAAAACAAAACATTTTAAATACTATAGGACTTCAAAAACAGGTAATAGTCAAACCAGAGTGAGTATCCTAGTGAATTTTAACATCTTTAGAGGAGTTGCCTCTACTCTCAGACTTGATACTGTCAAATATAACAGATTCAAATAAAATCAGTCAAGACATGACAGCCAGATTCAAAGGAGATTTGAATGTCATTAAGTTTTGATAGTCTATCTTTAGTTTCTTTGAAGCAGTTTTGCCAGCTTTCAATGGAGTTTTTAATTTCCCTGTAATCTCTTTGAATCTGTTTCATGTTATCTAGATTTTAAAATATTCTTCATCTATGGCTTACCTCCTTTTTCTATGTTCCTCATTCTTCCATCTGTGTCTTTTTGAGAGGTGCTCAGCATTTCTTTTATTAATCTTCTTATACCTTGCTTTATTTGTATTAGTATTTCTGTTTTGAGTTCTTTTATAACATCGTGAAGATATTTCTTTATGTCAGCTGATTTAGCTGATGATGCTTCTGATACTGCAGATTTGCTGCTCTCCATCTCTTCTTTGTTTAAGTCTCCTGGACCCATATTGTTTAGGTTGTTGGCTGGGGACTTTTTTTGTTTCTTTCTCTTGTCATGTTTCTGGTTTCTTCAGACAAGTGTATAGTGGAGGGCCCAGGCCCTTTTTGTATTGGTTATGATTACTCTGAAACATGCTGGCTAGGGATTGCTGCCCTCTCTAGTTTGCTGTTGATCCCTGAAGTACAAGCAGGGGCGGTGCAGCTTGACCCCTCCCCTTTGAACCAGCCAAACACTGGGAATCTTTATCATGTCAGTGTGTGTGCGCGCAGATGGAACCAGTTTGGGACAGCTTCAGAGGCAACTTTGTCACAGGCTATTGGGTCCTGCACGGGGGTGGGGCCCAGTCCAAACAGTTCCCACCAATCTGCTCTGTGCCAGGAGTGGCCAGCTGAAGCTGTTATAGTTCCAGGTTCAAGCTGTCCTGACGGATTCCAAAATGTCGCCCAGCTGATCACCCCCTCTGGCAGGAGAACTAAATTCCAACCACTCACTGCAGTCCAGTGAAGGTCTCCACACTGGCCCCGTTCTCCATTGCTATGTATCCTCCTGCTGAGGTCCTTGGGATCGCCAACCCCTGACTTCAGCACAACCGCGAGTCGTTGGACTCCAGCAGTGCCCAGCACACATGGGACTGGCTCCAGTGAGAGCGCATCTGGCTCAAACCTTCCATCCACGTTTTTCTTTTCTTTTTTTTCCCCTTAGTTTCTTCCTGGGTCATGAGAATCCCTCTCCTTTTGTCTGGTCTTCTCCATGGTGTCAAATTCTAGCCTCTGAGCTGTTTCTCTCAGAGAGGCTCTTTACCTTGATACTTATAGATCTGCCAACTTCCTCCCAAGCCAAGCTATTATATTTTAATATGTAGGAATCAAGCTAATGGAAAGGTGCTTTATAGCTAAAAGTTAAATTTAAATTTGTTTTAATAATTATATTTTAAATAACAATATTTACATTTTTAGCCTAATGGTGTGTAATATTTCTAAGATCAAGTAAATACATACATTCCTTTGATTCATCAGAAACTAGGATTTCCTGCATTGGAGGAAAAAGAAGCAGATATGAGATGGATGGGTAAAACCTCCTGGATGAGAACTTGAACTAAAGGGATAACTGTAAGTTTAGGAGAGTATTTTCATTGGTGTACCTTGAAACTATAATGCAAAATGAAGTAACTGACACACAAGCTCAACTATTGCATTATTTCTCTTATATGAAATATTGAATATTCAATATATATATATATATATATATATATATATATATTCAATATATATATCCATGAGATAGATATTGATATAGATATAGATATGGAAAAAGAAAGAAAATAGGAAAGAAGAGAGGAAAAGAAAAAGTATTGTAATCTAGCATGGACAATAGAACTAAAAATGTGCCTTGACTTAGTGCAAATGTCTTACATATTTTATATGTTCTTTGGCCTATTAGCTCTATATGGTCTATTTGGATCTTTGGTCTGATTTTCAATATATACATATAATAATTAACTTTAAAAAGTTTTATAAGATAAATCAATGAATCTGATGCTGGAAAATAAAAAGGGGTGGAGGGAAGAGAAAAAAAAAGAATTTTGCTTATCACCTACTGCAAATGTAATGGTTCTACATTGCAATCATGTACTAATAAAATTCAAAAAACAAAATAAATAAATAAAGCCTGTATAATGAAAAATGGTCTTCAGATCTGCCCTCCTGTAAAGCTTAGAAAATGATGGCTTCATATTATAGATTCCATGTCATATTTTCCCACAAAGATGGAACATAGACATGAAGATGTGGCTTGTGTCTAATGTGAGGTGGAGAATTTTCCACAGAAGTCTGAGCTAACTGGTCTGACTGTGCTGAGTGTTCAGAAGGAGACTTGCAGGAATACCTGGGGATGAGGGGCAGCTGCCTGAGAAGGCTTCACTGCCAACAATCAGTTTTACCTCAGTAAAAACAGAATCACATATTCAAGCATTTCAAATACACAAGTATAAAATTACAAAAAAATTATTGGTCGCTCATGGAAGACGCCATAGAAAACCATGCATTCCTTTGAAAATTTGTACATAAATATGAAGAAAGTCAATATTGATTACTACAACCTAATGAAATATTATCTGAGGAAAATGCCACCTTTAGAAATACTCTGATAAGGAAATGAAAAATATATTTTACTTCTTTGCCACTGCTTGGTCATTTGTTCATTAAATGGGACCAGGGACCCATCATGGTCCCTGATATCCTTTCAGAAAGTCCAAAATTTTAATTATAACAGTACGAATATGTTATTTAACTTTTTTTATTCCATCCTTGTCACAGTGCATTATCATCCAGATATTCCATGGAATGGGACATTTCATGAAGTAGGGGGCAGAAACTAGGGAAAATATACCTGCTTTCCATCAAGTCGACACTGAAAGTGATTACAAATTGTAAAAATGTAAACGAAACTATAAAGAATTGCTTCTTGGAACATAGCGGAGGCCTGCCCAGAACCTCCACCTTGGACCCGCCCTGCCACCAGGAACTTAGTGGAAGCCTGCATCAGGGATAAGCTGCCCTGAACCTCCACCATGGGCCCACCTTGCCACCGGGAACTTAGCAGAGGCCTGCCTCAGGCATAGGCTACCTGGAACCTCCCCTGAGGGCCAACCCTGCCACCAGGAACATCAAGGAGGTCTGTCCAAGACTGAAAACTGCCCTGAACTGCTTCTGCTGGGCCCACCCTCCCACCTGGAACATCAGAAGACCTCAGCAGCCTCCAGTTAGTGTGAAAAAAAATTGGAACTTTGCTCCCAGGTGGAGAACCTTGGACTATAGTAGATTAACTGTATCAGTGTAGTGAGTATGCCCCTAAAATACAGGTGTACAGGGAATAAATAGGGCCATTAGTAAATCCCCCTCCAACTAACTGTAAGACTTTGGTGTGTCTGAAAATAGTGTGTGTGATCCTCTCCTACACATAGAAAACATCATGCAAAGTGAAAATGACAAAATGAAAAAGCAAAATGCAGTCTCAAACATACAGTTCACCAGAAGAAAGTATAGCAGACATTGAAATAGAGGACCCCAAAAGTAACACACCAGGAATCTCTGAAAAGATAGTGATTGAAATAAAAAAACTGCATCAGGCTATAGAGGAAATCAGAAGTACTCTCCCATGTAAAGACAGAAATAACAACTTTAATAAAGGAGTTGTTGAATGCAGCTAAAGAAGAACAAGAGAAAAAAGTATATGAGCATGGGAAACTGATTGAAACTTTGAAGGAACAATATAGAAAACAAGCAGAACTCATGAAACAAACTCAAAGAGACATCCAAGAAACAAAAAACTCTATTGAAAGTGTGAAAAACTGCCTAAAGGAAGCTGAGGATAGGATTTTGGACCTTGAGGACAGGATCACATTTAGTGATCAGAAAGGATAGAACTTTTAAAAATAACAAAGCAGCATGAAATGACAATCCAGAAGCTTCATGATGATGCCAAGAGAAACAATATAAGAATAATGGGCATTAGTGAAGATATAGGAGTCCAGGAAAATGAGATATGTAAAGTATTTACAGAAATAATAGCAGAAAATTTCCCAAACATGGGGAAATAATCTGATATGCAGATAAGTGAGGCATATAGAACACCAAACAGTCACAATCAACATAAATCCACACCCAGGCACATAATAATTAAGATCTCAGACATACAGCATAAAAACAGAATATTAAAAGCTGTCAGAGGAAAGACACAACTCACCTATCAAGGAAATCCCATTATAATCATGGCAGACTTTTCAGCAAAAACCCTCAAGTCAAGAAGAGCTTGGAGTGAGGTATTTCAAGCCCTGAAAGAAAACAACCTTCAACCCAGACTGATGTACCCAGCAAAACTTTCATTCAAATTTAATGGAGAAACATGATACTTCCATGACAAAGAACAACTGAAGAAATTCATGTCCACCAAACCAACCCTAGAAAGAGTACTGAAGGACATACTAGACAGAAATAAAAATGACCACCATCCCCAAAACAACAACAGAAAGAAACCACCAGGTAGGATAAGCAATTAAATAAGAGGAAAAGCAGAAAGAAACAACTGGAATATAACATGGCAAAGTCAAGCCAGTACATATCAGTAATATCCATAAATATAAATGGCCTCAATTCAACTATAAAAAGAAATAGATAGACAAAATAGATCAAGAAACAGGATCCCACAATATGCCCACACAAGAAAAACACATCTGACCCAAAAGGAAATTCATAGATTAAAAGTCAAAGGATGGGAAACAGTATTCCATGCAACAGGAACCCAGAAAAAAGCAGGGGTAGCTATACTATTTGCACACAACATGAACGTCAAACCTAAAATGCTTAAAGAGATAGAGAAGGTCACTACATACTTGTTAGTGGAAAAATTCAAGAGGAAGAACTAACAATTATAAATATACATGCAACAAATACAGGAGCACCCAACTATATAAGACAGATATGAATGGACATGAAAAACCAAATACACAAGAACAGAATAATAACAGATCTTATTATGTGGCCCATTGTCACATGTCAATGTGGCCCACTGTCACAAAGAGTGAAACTAGAAAAAAGTCAGCAAAGAAATAACAGAACTGAATCATACTTATGAACAATTAGACTTAGTAGATGTTTACAGAGTATTCCACCTAACCACATCAGAATACACATTCTTCTCAGCTGTACATGGGACATTCTCCAAAATAGACCATATATTATCCCATAAAACATTCTTAAGTAAATGCAAAGGTGTTGAAATCATACCATGCATAATGTCTGACCATAGTGCACTGAAATTGGAAATTAATTGCAAAAGAAATAGTAAAACCTGCATAAGTACATGAAAATTAAATAACAGCCTTTTGAACAACCAGTGGGCTACAGATGAAATTAAAGAACAAATAAAGCAATACCTACAATTCAATGAAAACATGGAAACAACATACTGTAATCTGTGGATGCAATGAAAGCTGTCTTAAGAGGGAAATATATAGCAATAAATTGTCATATCAAGAAAACAGAACAAGCACAAATAAACAACGTAATCCTCCATCTCAAGCTTCTAGAAAAAAAGAGCAGCTAAACCCAAAGCTCATAGAAGAGAGGAAATTGTAAAGATTAGAGCAGAAATCAATGCAATTGAAACTCAAAAAACAATACAAAGTATTAATGAATAAAAAAGCTGGTTTTTTGAGAGAATAAACAAAATTGACAAACCTCTAGCAAATCTTACAAGAGAAAGAAAGAAAAAATCCAAATTCATGCAATAAGAACTGAAAAGGGTGAAATTACTACAGATCCCATGGGAATTCAAAAGATCATGAATACCTACTTTGAAAATCTCTACTCACATAGAGTGGAAAACACAGAGGAAATGGACAGATTTGTAGAAACATATGAAGTACCAAAGCTCAAACAAGAAGATATAGCAATTTTGAACAACCCAATATCAGCTATTGAAATTGAAAATGTAATTCAAAACTTACCAACAAAGAACAGCCCAGGTCCAGATGGATTCACAACTGAATTCTACAAGAAATTTAGAGAAGATTTGATGCCAGTACTCCTTAGACTCTTCAATGAAATTGTGAAAAAAGCAATCCTCCCTAAATCATTCCCGGAGGCAAGTATTACTCTGATACCAAAACCAGAGAAAGATCCAACCAAAAAAGAGAACTATAGGCCAATGTCACTAATGAACATTGATGTAAAAATTCTAAACAAAATACTGGCAAATAGAATGAAGCAAATCATCAAGAAGATTATACATCATAACCAAGTGGGGTTCATTCCAGGAATGCAGGGATGGTTTAACATACACAAATCAATAAATGCAATACACCACATCAACAGAGCCAAAAACAAAACCACATGGTCATCTCAATATATGCAGGAGAAGCTTTTGGCAAAGTCCAACACATGCTCATGATAAAAACCCTTCAGAAACTCGGAATACACAGTGTCTACCTCAAACTTATAAAGGCCATCTATGACAAACCAACAGCCAACATTATACTAAATGGACAAAAAGTGAAAGCTTTCACTTTAAAATCAGGAACAAGACAAGGATGTCCACTATCACCACTCCCTTTCAATACAGTTCTGGAAACACTAGCCAGGACAATCAGACAAGAGAGAGAAATAAAAGGAGTAAAGATAGGAAAGGAAGAAGTTAAATTATCACCATTTGCAGGTGACATGATAATCTACATAAAAGACCCAAAAAACTCCGTAAAAAGACTATTGGAGGTAATAAACAAGTTCAGCAGTGTAGCTGTATACAAAGTCAGTGCTCAAAAATCAATAGCATTCCTGTACACAAACAAAAAACTCACTGAGAGAGACATTATGGAAATATCGCCCTTTACAATAACATGTAAAAAAATGAAATGCTTAGGAATCAACCTAACTAAAAATGTAAAAGACCTATATGCTGAAATTATACTATGCTGAAAAAGGAGATTCAATAGGGTATTAGAAAATAGAAGGATATTCCTTGCTCTTGGCTAAGAAGAACCAACATGTGAAAATGGCCATACTCCCAAAACTGTTATACAGATTTAACACAATCTCAATCAAAATACCATTGACATACCTCACAGATATAGATGAAACACTACTAAAATTCATTTGGAAACAGAGGAAACCTAGAATAACAAAGGCAATTCTGGGCAACAAAGGCAAGGCAGGAGACATCTCAATTCCTGACTTGAAACTATACTACAAAGCCACAGTGATAAAGTCAACATGGTACTGGCAAAGAAATAGGCCTGAGGATCAATGGAACAGATTGGAAGATGGAAGCACAACTACAAAGACACTCAGCCACCTGATATTTGACAAAGGGGCTAAATATGTCCACTGGAAGAAGGGTAGCCTCTTTAATAAATGGTGTTGGAAAAATTGGCTCTCCCCATGCCAAAGACTGAAAATAGATCCAAGCCTATCACCATGCACAAAACTAAATTCTAAATGGATTAAAGACCTAAATATTAAAACAGAAACATGAAATCTACTGGAAGACAAGGTAGGTTGAAGTCTTGGAGACATAGGGGTGGGCAGAATTCATGAACAAAATTCAAACTTCAAGGGAAACACTTCAAAGAATCAACAAATGGGATCTCATATTATTGAAAAGTTTCTTCACTTCAAAGGAAATCACCAACAGAGTGAAAAGAAAACCCACATAGTGGGAAAGAATTTTAGCCAGTAACCCCTCAGACAAAGGACTTCTGTCCAGAACATAAAAAAAAGATTGAAAAACATCAAGCCCTGCAAATTCAAAGACCCTCTCCAAAAATGGGCATCTGAGATGAACACACAGTTCTCAGAGAAAGATATACAAATGGCAAATAAATACATGAAGAAATGTTCACCATCACTGGTCATTTGAGAAATGCAAATTAAAACAACATTGAGATGCCACTTCACTCAAGAAGGAATAGCTGCCATCAAGAAACCAACTGATAACAAATGTTGGCGAGGCTATGAGGAAAAAGGAACACTGCTCCACTGTTGGTGAGAATGTAGACTGGTGCAACCATTATGGAAATACATATGGGGAATTCTCAGAAGACTAGGATTGGAAGCCCCATTCAATCCAGCTATTCCCCTCCTCGGTATTTTCCCAGAAGAACTGAAAAGTTCATATCACAGTGATATATGTGCACCCATGTTCATAGCTGCACAATTTGTGATAGCTAAATCCTGGAAACAATCAAGGTGCCCCCTAATGCAGAGTGGATGAAAAAGATGTGGCATTTTTATACAATGGATTACTAGTCAGCTATAAAAAAGGATGATTTTGAGGCCTTCATACATAAATGGAGACATCTTGAGACTATCCTCATTTGTGAAATAAAGAAGAATCATATTTATAAATATCATATTGTGTCTCTAGTGTAAAAAGTAAATAAGAACTACAAGTGTAATAAAAACAAAATGTGTAATTGCTCTTGTAAAAAAGAGGGAAAAAAAGTGCTCTAATGGATATAACTGCATGTATGTTTGAATGTGTAAAATAGATGACACTATTGCTGAATCTTTGTTGGATCTTTGAGCAGAACTGTTTGTAGTCTGACTGTTTGAGTGTTTACTATGTACCATTTAACTTTGTACCTTGAACAACTACATCCAGGATGAGAGTAGGTAATTTATAAACTACTGATTTCTTAGTGGGGCTTTTTCTCATTTTCCTTTTTCTTTCTTTCTTTTAGAATTCTGTATTGTTGCTACCCTTTTTTCTGTTTTGCTTTTTTTTCTTCTCTTTAAATAAAATTTTAAAAATGTATTATTGCTATTGTAAAAAAAGAGAAAATAGGAAGAGCTATAAAAGATATAGCTGCATGTATGTTTAGGTGTGTGGGATTGATAGCCGTATTTCTAGGTTCTTGTTGGATTGTTGAACTGATCTGTTTGCACTCTCACTGCTTGAGTGTCCACTTTGTGTGCTTTAATTTTGTAAATTGAATAACTATTTCTAAAAGAACAATTATGTAATTTATCAACTAGTGATTTCTTACTATTTATCTTCTTTTCTTGAAATTCTGTTATATTTCTACTTTTTTCCTGTTTTTTTCTCTTTAAATAAAAAATAAATTTTAAAAACACTATTTTGTTTTGTATTAATTCACTGTGTGTTAAGATATGGACAACTATTTAGAAGAAACCAAGAGTCATTATGGTAGCCATTGTACATTTCCTGTTGTCTTGCTTTGAAATCTTTGTCACCTACCCCGTTTTTTTCTGACCAGCTTTGTTCTGTTTTGTTTAGTTTTATCCTCTTTAAAAAAAAAGTTGCTTTTGTTGATTCTTTGTAGTATTTTTCTTAAAGTCTAAGTTTTTTCATGAAGTCTGTACCTATACCTATGTCTTCAAGATTTCTGTTTTCTTTTCCAGTAAATTTAGTATTTCTAGTTCAAAATTTAGATGTTGATACATTTTTACTTTAGTGCATTGTGATAGACATGGGTCTAGTTTTAGTCTTAAGCATGTGGAAATCCAGTTTTGCCAGTACCATGTATTAAACTGCCTATCTTTCATGCAGTGACTATATTTGGCCTTTTGCTAAATAGTAGGGGCTGAGTGTGTTTGCACTTATGTTTGTATCTTCTAATTTGTTCTACTGACCCTCAGGCCTTTTTTCCTTTGTCAGTAGCATGCTGATTTTATCACAGTAGCTTTGCATTATAATTTCAAATTAGGGATTGTTATGCTTCCAATCTTGCCTTTAATGTCCAGGATTGCCTTTGCTATTATGTGTCTTTTGTAGTTCCAAATGAATTTTAGGAAGGTTTTCTCTAGATCTATGAGGTATGCTAATGGCATTTTGACTGGAATTACCTTAAATCTGTGTAACAATTTTTGGAGAATGGCCATTTTCACAATGTTTGTTCTTCCTTCCATGAACAACGAATGTTGTTTCCTTTCCTGAGATGCTCTTTGATTTCTTTTTTCAGAGTACTGTAATTTTTCACTGAGTAGATCTTTTACTTCCCTTGTTAGATTGATTCCTAAGTATTTCAGTTTTTGGGGTGCTTTTGTGAATCATATGGTTTCTCTAATTTCTCTCTCAGTGAGTTTCTTTTTTGTGTATAGGAACACTACAGATTTTTGAGTATTGACTTTGTGTTCGGCTACACTGCCAAATTTTCTTATTAAGTCTGAAGATTTTTTTTTGGTTGATTTGGGGGTCTTTCATGAATGTCATGTCATCTACAAATAATGACAGTTTAACTTCTTCCTTTCCTATCCTTATTCCTTTTATTTTTTCTCTACTCTAGTTGCTCTGGGTAATGTTTCCAGAACTACTCTCAATAGAAGTGATGATAGTGGACATTCTTTTTTTGTACCTGATTTTATTGAAAGGTTTCAGTTTTGTCTATTTAGTATAATGTTGGCTACTAGTTCATCATAGATGGTTTTTTTTTATCAGATTGAAGTAAGTACCATCTATTACAATTTCCTGCAGAGTTTTTGTCATGAATGAGTTTCGGATTTTATCAAAAGATTCTGCTTCTGTTGAGATAATCATGTGACATTAGCCTTTTACTCTGTTAATATGTTGTATTACTCTCATTGATTTGAATATATTAAATCATGCCTGCATTCCTGGGATGAATCCAACTTGGTCATGGTATGTAATGTTTTTGATGATTTGCTGCATTTTGTTTGATAGCATCTTATTGAGGATTTTTGCATTGTGTTCATTAGGGAGATTGGTCTGTAGTTCTCTTTTTGACTGGATCTTTCTCTGGTTTCAGTATCAAAGTTACACTTGCTTTCAGGAATGAATTATGAAGAATTGTTTCCCTTTAATTTTATTAAAGAGTCTGAGGAGCATTGACAATAAATTATCTCTAAATATCTTGCAGAATTCACTTGTGAATCAATCAAGGCTTGAGCTTGTCTTTGTAAATTTTAATTATGTTTTCAATTTCATTAACTAATATTGGATTATTCAGAATTTTTGTATCATCTTGATTTAACTTTGATAACATATATTTCTAGGAATCTGTCTATTTCTTCTCTGTTTTCCATCTTATGTGTGTATTTATAAAGTAGGTATTGATGATCACCTGAATTTCCACAGGCTCTGTTATGATTTCACCTTTTCATTCCTTACAGCATGTATTTAAGGGTTTTTTCCTTTTTTTTATACCATTGACTAAGGCTTCATCAATTTTATGTATTGTTTCAAAGAACCACCTCTTCAATTTCTTAACTCTGTATTGTTTTCTTAGTCTCAATTACATTGACTTCTGCTCTGATGTTTATAATTTCCTCCTATGTATGGACTTTGGGCTTGATTTAATCTTCTTTTACTAGAAGCTTGTGATATATCATTAAGTTGTTTATATTTACTGATGTGAGAATTCACCATTATACATTTCCCTATTGAACTGCTTTCATTGTGTCCCACAGGTTCCTGTAAATTGTATTTGCATTTTACTTTGATTGTACATATTATTTAATTTCTTCTTTCATTTTATCTGTGACCCATTGCTTGTTCAGATTAGTGTTATTTATTGTCCATGTGTATCTGGAGTTTTTTGTTGTTTTCTTGTGTCATTAATTTCCATTTCATTGCACTATGATAAGATAATATGCATGGGATAATTTCAGTTCTTTTGCATTTATTTATACATTTCCTATGAGTTAATATATGGTCTATTTAAGAGAATGTCCCATTTGAATCTGAGAATATGTATTGTGATATTGTAGGGTGGGTGCACTGGAAGTGTCTACTAAGTCCATTTGTTCACAAATTTGGTTCAGTTGTGTTATTTTTTTGCTGTTTTTTTTTTTATCTAGTCCTTCTATCTCTTTGTGAAAATCATTCCCCATCACAACTGTTACTGTTTCTTTGATTTTTTCATGTCTGTTGATATTTGTCTTACATAGTTGGGTGCTCCCATATTTTCTGCATATATATTTATGATTGTTATCTCTACCACTTAAATTTTTCCCCCAAGATATATATATAGTCATCCCCTTTATCTCTGGTTCATTCTTGGTTTGAAATACACATTTTCTGTAAACAGAATAGTTACTTCTGCTTTTTTCTGGGTTCCTATTGCATGGAGTTTTGTTTTCTGTCCTTTGACATTCAGTCTATATATATATTTTTAGTTAAATATATTTTTCATATACAGAATATTACTGGATCTTGTCTCTTGATCCATTCTGCCAATTTGTTTCTCTTGATTGGTGAATTGAGGGTATTTACATTGGTGCTTATTTCTGATATGTATTGGCTTCTCTTTGTCATGTTCTTTTCCTGCTGTTAATTCCCTGCTTTTCCCCTCTGTTTAACTGCTAAACCTGCCTAGTGTTTTCTTTCTGCTGTTGTTCCTGGTCATTTTTATCTCTATCTAGAATATTTTCCAGTATTATTTATATAGTTGATATGGGAGTCATGAATGTCTTCAATTGTCTTTTGTCATAGAAATATCTCTTGTCTCCATTAATTTTGAAAGATAATTTTGCAGTGTAGGTCAATCTGGTTTGGAAGTCGTTTTCTTTCAGGACTTGAAATACTTCACTCCAGTCTCTTCTTGACTTGAGGGTTTTTGTTGAAATGTCAGCCATGATTCTGATGGGTTTTACTTTATAGGTGATTTGTTTATTTTCTCTAATATCTTTTCATATTCTGTTCTTGTGCAGAATTTCTGGGATCTTGATTATGATATGTGGGCATAGATTTATTTTGATTATGGCTAATTGAATTTCTATATGCTTCATTTATCTGTATGTCAGATTCTGTTCCCATGCATTGGAAATTTCTCTTATTACTTCTATAACAATAATTGTGCCTCAGATAAACCTCATTGGCTAGGATACTACTACTGTGCAAAACTGCAATTACTTCTACAAATAGCTTTTCCCTTTTTTACCACTTGTGTTGAATCCTGCTTTTTCAGTGACAACAATTATTCTTACATTATTTTACTTTGCATCATCTTGAAGTTGTTGAATTATTTCTTAATTTTTTTGTTATTTTCAAGAGATCTTTCCTCAGATATCAAGATATATTTTGGTAGCCATTTTGGATTTACTATTACTATTTATATTAGTTTATTTTGAAGTCCTTATTGCCTTCATTGTTTTGTTTTATTGTTTCTATTCTGTTCTGTTCAAGTTTTACAATGTCCAAAGGTATCTGTAGCTATTTTTGAAGACAACAAAAGGCATTATGGTAGCAATTGCTGATTTTGTAAGGTTTTGAAGTATTGCATCACTTACACTTTTTTTGTTGTTGTTGTTGCTGTTGTTGTATTCTGTTTTATTTTCCTTAGTTTAATCTTCTTTAAAATAAATAATTAATTTAAAAAAAGACATCTTTCCATTCATGATCCCTAACCAAAATTCTGTCTTCAAGGTCTGAAAGTCTATCTATAGTTATATTCTAGTGGTTTTGCAACGTTTTAATGGAATTTCTAATTTCCTGGTTATCTGTTTGAATCAATTTCATGCATTCTATTTCATTCCTATATTGATTATGCATGGTTTTTATACTCTTATCGTCATCTGTTTATTTTTCTCTATTCTGGATTCACTGAGCAATTCTTTCAAAAATGTTGACATATCTTTTATTACCTGAGAGATGATTTCTTTTCTGATTTCCTCTCTGGTTTCATAGACTTATTTCTTTAGTTCAGTTACTTTCATCTCAGAAATGTCAGATGTTTGTCTTTCATTTTCTTCTATCTCATTGTCTTCTGGATGTCTTGTTCTGGATGGGCTGGAGATCTGTGGTTACATTTTGCTTTTGTGCCTTGTCATTTCCTATTTCTGAAGTTTTTTTTTTTCTGTGTTGATCCTTATACGTTTTTGTAGTAACTTTATTTCTCGTATCAAGCCTTTCTAGACAAGATTTGTTCTTCAGAATGTCTTCTGTGTGAAGGAAGTTCTTGGTTTATGTCTGTCCCAAGATCTTACCTTTCCAATTAATTAAGAGCGAGATATTGGTATCTGTTAGGCTCAGCCTCCAGTCCTTTAGTGCTGGGGTTTGGTAAGGTTGTTTCCCCAGAATTTCCCATTATTGTTACAAAAGTGAGAACAAGTGTTAAAAACAGATATGACACCCTTGCTAAAGTAATATAATAAGTAAAAACAATAAAATCAAACACAGTTTAGAAACTTACAAACTGGTAAATATTTACTTTTGTACTTTAACTATGTGAGCAAAGTCTACAGTTATATAATATAGCCAGTTGTAAATTGAGTGCTTGTATGTAAAGTGTTACCTTTTGGTAGAGTGGTTTTGGCCTGTGGTCAGGAAAATGAAGAAGCATAGTAGATAGA
>PVLA01015688.1:0-24103 GCA_004027455.1 Hydrochoerus hydrochaeris
TTGATCACTGTGGCTTTATAGTACTGTTTCAAGTCAGGAATTGAGATGCCTCCTGCCTTGCTTTTGTTGCCTAGAATTGCCTTTGCTATTCTATATTTCTTCTATTTCCAAATTAATTTTAGTAGTGTGTTCTCTAGATCTGTGAGGTATGTCAATGGTATTTTGATTGGGATTGCATTAAATCTGTATAACAGTTTTGGGAGTATAGCCATTGTCACAATGTTGGTTCTTCCTAACCAAGAGCAAGGTATGTCCTTCCATTTTCTAATATGCTCTTCAATCTCCTTTTTCAGCATAGTATAATTTTCAGCATATAGTCTTTTACAATTTTAGTTAGGTTGATTCCTAAGTATTTCATTTTTTAGATGTTATTATAAAGGGCGATATTTCCATAATTTCTCTCTCAGTGAGTTTTTGTTTGTGTATAGGAATGCTATTGATTTTTGAGCATTGACTTTGTATCCAGCTACAGTACTTAACTTGTTTATTACCTCTAGCAGTCTTTTAATGGAGTCTTTTGGGTCTTCTATATAGAGTATCATGTCATTTGAAAATAGTGATAATTTAACTTCTTCCTTTCCTATTTTTACTGCTTTTATTTCTCTCTCTTGTCTGATTGCCCTGGCTAGTGTTTCCAGAACTATATTGAAAAGGAGTGGTGAGAGTGGACATCCTTGACTTGTTCCTTATTTTAAAGTGAAAGCTTTCAGTTTTTGTCCATTTAGTATAATGCTGGCTGTTGGTTTGTCATAGATGGCCTTTATAAGGTTGAGGTAGATGCTGCGTATTCCGAGGTTCTGTAGGGTTTTTATCATGAACATGTGTTGGACTTTGTCGAAAGCTTTTTCTGCATCTATTGAGATGACCATGTGGTTTTTGTTTTTGGCTCTGTTGATGTGGTGTATTACATTTATTGATTTGCATATGTTAAACCATCCCTGTATTCCTGGAATGAACCCCACTTGGTCATGATGTATAAACTTCTTGATGATTTGCTGCATTCTATTTGCCAGTATTTTGTTGAGAATCTTTGCATCAATGTTCATTAGTGAGATTGGCCTATAGTTCTCTTTTTTGGTTGGATCTTTCTCTGGTTTTGGTATCAGAGTAATACTTGCCTCCAGAATTGATTTAGGGAAGATTGCTTTTTTCTCAATTTCATTGAAGTGTTGAAGGAGTACTGGCATCAAATCTTGTCTAAATTTCTTGTAGAATTCAGCTGTGAATCCATCAGGACCTGGACTTTTCTTTGTTGGTAAGTTTTAAATTACATTTTCAATTTCAATAATTGATATTGGGTTTTTCAAATTTGCTGTATCTTCTTGGTTGAGCTTTGGTAGTTCATAGGTTTCTCGAAATCTGTCTATTTCTTCTGTGTTTTCCACTCTATGTGAGTAGAGATTTTCAAAGTAGGTATTCATGATCTTTTGAATTTCCATGGGATCTGTAGTAATTTCTCCCTTTTCAGTCCTTATTGCATGAATTTGGGGTTTTTTCTTTCTTTCTCTTGATAAGGTTAGCTAGGAGTTTGTCAATTTTGTTTATTCTCTCAAAAAAACAGCTTTTTGATTCATTAAGTCTTTGTATTGTTTTTTTAGTTTTAATTGCACTGATTTTTTCTCTAATCTTTACAATTTCCTCTCCTCTATGAGCTTTGGGTTTAGCTTACTCTTCTTTTTCTAGAAGCTTGAGATGGAGCATTAGGTTGTTTATTTGTGCTCATTCTATTTTCTTGATATGACAGTTTATTGCTATGTATTTCCCTCTTAAGACTGCTTTCATTGCATCCCACAGATTACAGTATGTTGTTTCTATATTTTCATTGAATTGTAGGTATTGTTTTATTTCTTCTTTAAGTTCATCTGTAGCCCACTGGTTGTTCAAAAGGCTGTTATTTAATTTCCATGTATTTATGCAGGTTTTACAATTTCTTTTGCCATTAATTTCCTATTTCAGTGCACTATGGTCAGATATTATGCATGGTATGATTTCAATACCTTTGCATTTACTTAAGAATGTTTTATGGGATAATATATGGTCTATTTTGTTGAGTGTCCCATGTGCAGCTGAGAAGAATGTGTATTCTGATGTGGTTGGGTGGAACACTCTGTAAACATCTACTAAGTCCAATTGCTCACAGGTATGATTCAGTTCTGTTATTTCTTTGCTGACTTTTTGTCTAGTTGATCTATCTCTTTATGACACTGGAGTGTTAAGGTCCCCTGTTATAATTGTGTTCTTTTGTATTTTGTTTTTCATGTCCATTAGTATCTGCCTTATATAGTTGTGTGCTCCTGTATTTGGTGCATATATATTTATAATTGTTCATTCTTCCTCTTGAATTTTACCACTAATAAGTATGTAGTGACCTTCTCTATCTCTTTTAATCATTTTAGGTTTGAAGTTCACATTGCCTGCAAATAGAATAGCTAACCCTGCCTTTTTCTGGGTTCCTGTTGCATAGAATACTGTTTTCCATCCTTTGACTTTTAATCTACCTGTTTCCTTTGTGTCAGATGTGTTTCTTGTATACAGCATATTGTGGGATCTTGTTTCTTGATCCATTCTGTCAATCTATTTCTTTTTATAGGTGAATTGAGGCCATTTATATTTATGGATAGCACTGATATATACTGGCTTGACTTTGCCATGTTATATTCCAGTTGTTTCTTTTTGCTTTTCCTCTTCTTTAATTGCTTATCCTACCTGGTCATTTCTTTCTGTTGTTGTTTTGGGGATTGTGGTCATTTTTATTTCTGTCTAGTACGTGTTTCAGTACTCTTTCTAGGGCTGGTTTGGTGAACATGAATTTCTTCAGTTGTTCTTTGTCATGGAAGTATCTTGTTTCTCCATTAAATTTGAATGAAAGTTTTGCTGGGTACATCAGTCTGGGTTGAAGATTGTTTTCTTTCAGGGCTTTAAATACCTCACTCCAAGATCTTCTTGACTTGATGGTTTGTGCTGAAAAATCTGCCATGATTCTAATGGGATTTCCCTGATAGGTGAGTTGTGTCTTTTCTCTGACAGCTTTTAATATTCTGTTTTTATGCTGTATGTCTGAGATATTAATTATTATGTGTCTGGGTGTAGATTTATATTGATTGTGACTGTCTGGTGTTCTATATGCCTCACTTATCTGCATATCAGATTCTTTCCCCATGTTTTGGAAATTTTCTGCTATTATTTCTGTCAATACTTTATGTATGTCATTTGCCTGGACTCCTGTATCTTCGCTAATGCCCATTATTCTTATATTGTTGCTCTTGGCATCCTCATGAAGCTTCTGGAGTGTCATTTCATGCTGCTTGGTTATTTTTAAAAGTTCTCTCCTTTCCTGATCACTAACTGTGATCCTGTCCTCAAGGTCCGAAATCCTATCCTCAGCTTCCTTTAGGAGATTTTGCATGCTTTCAGTAGAATTTTTTGTTACTTGGATGTCCCTTTGAGTTTGTTTCATGAATTCTGCTTGTTTTCTATATTGTTCATTCAAAGTTTCAATCAGTTTCCCATGCTCATGTACTTTTTTCTCTAGTTCTTCTTTAGCTGCATTCAATAACTCCTTTACTATAGTTGTTATTTCTATCTTTACATGGGAGACTACTTCTAATTTGATTTCCTCTATAGCTTGATGCAGTTGTTTTTTTTATTTCACTAGCTATCTTTTCAGAGATACTTGTTACTTTTGGGGTCCTCTATTTCAGTGTCTCCTATACTTGCTTCTTGTGAACTATATGTTTGAGACTGCATTTTGCTTTTTCGTTTTGTCATTTTCACTCTGCCTGGTGTTTTCTATGTGTAGGAGGGGATCACACACACTCTTCTCAGATACACCAATGTCTTACAGTTAGTTGGAGGGGGTTTTTACTACTGGCCCTATTCACCCACTGTACCCCTCTATTTTAGGGGTATACTCACCACATTGATACAGTCAATCCAGTGTAGTCCAAATTTCACCACCTGGGAGCAAAGTTCCAAATTTTCTCACACTAACTGGATACCGCTGAGATCTTCTGATGTTCCCAGTGGCAGGGCAGGCCCACAGGGGAGGATCCTACCCCTGAGGCAGGCTTGCGCTGAATTTCAGGTGGCAGGGCAGGCCCTCAATGGAGCTTCCTGGCAGCCTACCCCTTTTGCAAGCTTCGGCTAAGTTCCTGAAGGTAGGATGGGCCCATGGTGGAGGTTCCAGGCAGCCTATGCCTGATGAAGGCTTCGGCTAAGTTCCCTGAAGGAGGGTGGGCCCCTGAGCTGCTTATTTAAAAGAACTGTATTTTTCCCATGTGTAAAGGTTTGATTCAGTGAGACAGTAATAAAAATCAACAGCTACAGCCTTGGTAAACAAGTTGGTGATTTTTACAAAAAAAGCAAATTTTGGAGAAATTTCTTTACCTGGAGTTCATATACTGTTAAACTCTACTTTCTCTCTGTGTGTGTGTGGGGAGTAGTTACAGGGTAATAAATCCAGGTAACAGATCTATTTCTGAGGATATATTGATAAATTCTCCAAATATATTTGAGGGCAACAATTTATGAAATTTACAGGCTAATTTTATTTAAAATTTTCACCAACTATCTTAAAAACACTTTCATCTCAAAATTAACTCATCCAAAATACTTTCTTTAAATACAGATAATGAATCAAGGGTCAATTTAGAAAATCGCTTGTCTTGAAATATTTTATAATCACCAAACTATCTCAATACAATCTTCTCCATCCTCTGTAAACTTGGCCAAGCTACCACTATCCCTTGATTGGCTCACAGGAATAGTCTCCTGGCTTTTTTCTGTTCTTTGCATTTATCTTCATATTGCACAATAAATGTTTGGCCAGAAATGCAGAAAGGAGATGATGAGACATTTATTCTCTCTCTCTCTCCCCTAGATGTTGAATTCAGGACCTCCCCACTGAGGTAGTTACATACCCTGATGTTTTTCTATTTTTTAATTTGGAACCATGCCTCTCTGTGTCATGAAGTGGACCAGGCTAAGATTGAAGTTGTGATCCTCTTGCCTCAACCTCTCATACTGCTGGGACTATGAGGTATAAACCACCAAGTTCAGTCAGATATTGACTTTTAATACAGCAATTCATAATAATTTGCAGTTGAACAATAACTTTCTTATAGAGATGCTGAACATTTGCAGAATAGTCCAAATCTATTGTTTTAAAATATAGAACTAAATAATTAAATAACATTTCCTCCTCTTTGTTTCTTCTTGCATCTGCTGCCTGCTGCTGCCACTACTGACCTTAATTTCCCTCTTGTTGTCTCTGAGATAATAACAAAAAGTTTTGTGATTCTGTGCTTCCTGGTTTGGATGTAGACAACTTTCAGATGAAGAGAAGTTTCCACCAAGGATTATCACCTTGACTCTCTTATGTAGTAACTAAGTATGGTAGAATGGGCCTGGAATATAGCTCAGCAGCACAGCACCTGCCTGCCATGTGTGAGGTCCTGAGTTTTGATTCCAGGTACAAAAAAGAAAGAAGAGAAAAGGAATGCCACCTTTGATAATTCCCCAGTGTCCTAATGGAACACATCCTGTACTTTCACGAGGTAAATGAAATCTGTGAGATACAAATAGAAAAGTGGTAAACTTGACCAAAACTCTAGATAATAACTATTTCATTGCCTATCACTGTTTATTTATGAAAAAAAGGACCTTTATATAAATAAACATGCTCATTGTAAGGGCACCCTGCCATTCTGAGGATGATTCAAGCAAAGATTTTTGAAGAAAAAGAAGACATCTGCTGTTCATGGCAGTAAACGTCCACTTTAGATGGATGTGACTTTCCAAATAATTACTGCACTGAGACTACTGGAGCAGCATAAAATATCTTAGTACTGTGCTATCACTTTTGTCTTGCTCTACTTTTAAAAATAGACTCAGCAATTTCCTGCTTGATTTCCTTGCTAGGACCCATTATTAATTATCTATTCATCTTTGCACTAGAAGTCACCTCCACTTTAATCATTAAACCTGTGATTAACTGACACACTTTTACCTTCAAGGACTGTAATGTTTGGAACCAAAGAACTCAGCTCTGTGAAGGATGTTAGGTAACGTGTCACTGCATAGTACTCACGTTGATAAATGACTGCAGAATGGATGTAAGAAGCATAATAAAGTTTGTGTATATTTCAAAAGATAAGCTTTTATCATTTGTTTTGGCTTCAGATAGCATATGAATACTGTTTTTCAGCTTTTCTTATTTTGCTATGTTAACGTTATTTTGATCAAGTAGTTAAATCACAGCTAAGCAAATGTTTTAAACAAATTGTAAAAATTGATTTCAAAAGATTTTTGGAACTCTGCTTCCAATTTATATGTTTACTTGAGTTCTTTATTTTACTAAGAAGGATAATTGAACCATACAATATACCGTGGAGCTTTTTGTTACCTTGTTTTTCTTTTTCTGATGAAGCATTGCTTGTTTATAGTTTAAGAAAGCAGATTAATATAAGGCCCAAAAGATGGACTTTAGCAAAATAGTACAAAACAAAATAAAACTAGGATTTCCATGCTAAATACACTCTAAAGGAAACCACTTTCAATTACTTACCTGTTTTGTTATGTATATAGTTACTACTAAATAATAGATAAGTAGTGTGACTTTTTTCCCTATATACCTTACCCAGTGTGCTTCAGTATGGAAGAGTTAAATTCTCTCAAATTGTTGCTGAGAAGAAATGCACTAGGAAAAAACTAAGACCTTGATAATTTGAAAACAAACTTCAAAATACTATGCCTCACACTTAATTGGTAGGTTGGCTTGACTTCAATTTCTCAGTTACAAATTTGTATGAGTCTTCAGTTTTCTTTTGTTAAGTCATAACTTGCTGTTCTTCTAGCTTCTTCTGCTGCCTGTAAGGAGTCTGCTGTTATTTTTATTCTGGATTTTCCTGTGTGTACCTAACTTTTTTCCTCCTCAATTTGGAATTCTTTGGGATATTCTTTGTTATTTTTATTGCTGGACAACCTCACAAATAGTATGACATTATGCATCTGTTTCCATATTAATTTAATTGAACATTTGACTTACTTTTTAATGTGAAAACTCATATTTGTTACCTCAGAAATTTTGTTTTTATGTAATTTTTGATAATTTCCATTTCTTTTTCTTCTCTATTTTTGCTTAAACTAGTTGCATTATCTGATTTCTATATAAATTTTCTCCTGTACTCTACATGTTTTATTCTTCTTAATTTAATATTTTAACCTATTGCCATTTTTCTAAATGATTTTGATTTTTACATATTAGTCTTTTAGTTTTCAAAGATGATTTTTATTATCCAAATGCTCCTTTTTTAGTAAATAAACTCTTGCATTAGGCACAAAACATCTTCTTGATAGTTTGAATATGCTAGTCTCTGATATTCTTATTGTTTATTTTCACTTCCTTTGTTGTATTTTTCCTTCCTTTTTTTCCCCTCCATCTCCCTGATTCTCTTTTCTTTCTTTCATGATAATAAGTTTTATCAAATATATTTGGATCTTTCTTTTACTGAAGTATTTGCAGTATATACAGTAGTGGACAGCCGACCAAGAGTTTTTTGGATTTGTTGATTATAACTAGTATATGTTGACTTATCTTTTTCATGTTATTTTCCTGTTATTGGTTCCCCGTCTTTCTCCTTAGTTTAATTTATTGCCTTAGTTTAATTTATATGATGGTTTTCTTCTATTGGTGTTCTCATGTTTGTTGCTTTTAGCTCTTTCTAATATATCCTTTAGAGCACTCTGTAGAGCTGGTTTTGTGGTCATGAATTTCTTTAGTTGTTCTTTGTCATGAAAGTGTTTCACTTCTCCATTGAAACTGAAAGATAGATTTTCAGGGCACAGAAATCCAGGTTTAAGATAGTTTACTTTTAGGGATTGAAATACCTCATTCTAAGCTCTTCTTGATTTGAGAGTTTGTGTTTAGAAGCCTACTGTGATTCTTAGGGGCTTTCCCTTTAGAGGCGATTTGTTTCTTTTCTGTAGCTGCTTTTAATATCTGGTTTTTGTGTTGAATTTCTGGAATCTTAACTATTATATTCCCCAGTGTATAGTTAATTTAGTCATGATTGTTTTGAGTTCTACATTCTTCATTTATTTGTATGTCTATTTATCCAGTCTAGGAAAGTTTTCTGCCTTTTTTCTGTAAAGAAGTTTTCAGTGGCGTTTTTGCTGTGTTGAACTTTTTCCGTCTCCAACCAGTCTTAGGTTCCTTTTGTTTCATTTTGTGCCTGTATGATTTTTTGTTTTCCCTTGCATATTTTTATGTTATCTTTCTTTTCCTGGTCTCTAGTCACATTTCTGTCTTCTAAGTTTGATATTGTACTCTTGCTTTCATTCAATATGTTGCATATACTTTCAGTGGAGGTTTTAAGCTGCTGGATTTTTTTTTTGGATCTTTTTATTTGATTCCACTTTTTATATTGGACATTCATGGTTTTCACTATTTTCCTAATCTTCTCTATTTTTTAAAATCTCTGTTTATTTCATTTTGATTGTAATTTATTTTT
The DNA here is from genome assembly GCA_004027455.1 of Hydrochoerus hydrochaeris. Taxonomy (NCBI): domain Eukaryota; kingdom Metazoa; phylum Chordata; class Mammalia; order Rodentia; family Hydrochaeridae; genus Hydrochoerus; species Hydrochoerus hydrochaeris. Next base: position 8,511 of record PVLA01015688.1, read on the forward strand.
GTACCTCAAATGTTATTTTTCTGTGACCTCTTCCATTTTATTTTTCATTTCTGTTGCTATCATATTTGAGAGTTCCAGTGGTTGGCTTCTGATTTCCTCTGTCTCTGTGCTCTGGTTCTGTCCTGAGTGGGTTGGGCTCTTGGAGTTTCTTTGTTTCTTCCTCTTGTTGTTCTCTTTTGTTGTAGTTGCTTTATTTCATTTTCTGTCTTGATGTTTGTAGATTACATATGTTGGATAACTTTATCCCTTTTATCAAGGTCATATCTGTTCTTCAAGGATGTCTTCCAGATCTGGGTGATTCTTGGTCTTTCTGTCTGTCCCAAGAACCTATCTTTCCAAAGTATTAAGTATGTGAAGTTGCTGTCTTTTTGACTCAAGGCCCATTCCTTTGGTGCTGGAGTAGGGTGATGATTATGATCCCTTGCAATCTCAGTGCTGGCGTACAGGGGAGAAACACCTGATTATAAAAGGTATGGCATCCTGGTTAAGTCAGTACAGTGGTCAATAACCACATGCTCAAGCAGAGCCTGGCTACTGACAAACTCTGGTAACTATTAGTCTGATATCTTTATTGGTAAAGCAAGTTCCATGGTTATATAATATAATCCAATTTACACAAAGAACTTGTATGCAGTGTTTTTCCATTTAGTAGAGCAGTTTTACCCTGTGAGGGCATGGGTTAAGAGGAGTAGAGAGTAGGATGGAGAGTTGGATGGGGCTAAGCATAGTAGGAACACATTTTGTGGGCATAATATGGTCATCCAAACTTTGGATAATTATAGGATATGAGAGGAGGGGATTGGAAGACAAAGTCTAGGAGTACTGAAGTGAAGCAGAAAGGGAGGAGATAATGTTGACCCACATGAAAGTTCCACAAAATCAAGTGAGATCATTGATGAAAGTGAGGGAGAGGATGAGCGAAATAATATAAAGAGTGGACAACTCATTTAGCTCAGTGTCTTAAGCACCTGCCTGGTGAGTGCGAGGTCATGAGTTCAATCCCTGGTACATATATATATAGTTTAGGGATCTAAATTTTGAACAAGAGATAAAAGAAGGCAGAGGAGAAAAGGAAAAGAAAAAAAAGAAAAAGAGGAGAAAAAAGAAGAAAAAAGGCAACCAAATCATCACACACATTGAAAGAAAATCAACAAACATACAGAAAGAAAAACAAAACAGGGTCAAACAGAACAGAGAAAAAGAGAAAAGAATAGGGAGAAAACACAAACAAAATAATAACAACAAAAAATAAGACAAAAATAAACAGAAAACACAACACACCAGCCCAGCGGACTACTAAGAGTAAAAACAGTGAGATCCCTCTACTGTCCACAGTTCTGATCCCAGAATGGGTACTCTATCCAAGACTGTCATGGGTTTGTACTGGATTTGGGTTTGGATTTCATACTTGTCCCTGGATTTGGAAGATGGGATTAGTTTTCTGTGATTGGAGTTTTCTCCTGCCACTGAAAAAAGAAAAGAGAAAGGAAAAAAATAGAAGAGAAAAAAAAAAAAAGAAATGAAGGTGTCACTATCTGTTCTTCCTGAGCTTAAAGCTGGTTCACCTAACTTACCACTCACTTACTTGTACTGTTACTGTTACTTCTGACTTTTCCATGTCACTGGTCCTGCCTGTCCATGATGCATGCTCTAGCTGGGGTCCTACTGTATTGCTGGCTTTTGCTGTGGTCTCTGATCCCACAATAGAATTTTAGAATTTTTGAAGAGAATGACAATTAACCATTCAGCTTCATATAATAAATTCAGCTGAGCTTTGCTTATAATTGTGTTTAAATTTTGAAATTTAGCTTTCAAGATGTTCTTTTACAAAATTTGCCTTTACTGGAATAATTCACTAGCAGGAAATGAATAAACAAAGTTAATGTTTTACTTTGCTGTCATATTTTTCTTTGCTTTAAATGCAAATTGTAAAATAACTAAAGCCTGTGGAAAATTTTGCTTTTGCACAATACTGCAGTATTTGAAACCAATTATTAAATACCTTAATGTAATATGGTTCAAATAAATTTGACATGGGAATCACTAAACTATAACATGTATATGTGTGAATAATGAAAAAGGCTTCAGTAGCTTGTGTTTGTTATGCAAATAAGGATACAATCAGTAGTTCCAAACTTAAACAGTAAGTCAGGAGTGATTTCACAATGCCAAGGAGATCTCTAACAACCAAAATCTTTTTTTCATGTATTTGTGTCTACTAAACTCAAATATAAATGACTACTTGTAGCAAATTAATTGGAAAGATTGTTTTATCTGACTCAAAGAGCCATTACAATACATGCTCCAAAAGATAAATTATGGCATTTGAAACAGCACAAGATTGAGCACTTGTCAAATCAAAACTGAAGGCAGCAGACAGAAAATTGGATTTTTTTCTAATAAGATGTGATTCATTTTCTACCACCATAGTAAGTATTTTAAGATATGTTTTATCACATCATATCTTTCATTTATTTTTGTTCCTAAAATTTTAAGAATAAACGGGTCTTTATTGTTATTGAATCACAATTCGCTATGAAAATATGCAAAGCTTGTTTCTTAAGAATGTTACCTTCCCCAGAGAAGATATTAACTGTCACCTCAAATAGAGAGCAAACAGCTCCATCAGTACTCAATGCAGGCTCAAAGGAGACACTAAATTACATGATGGTGAGATTCTTGGGGGCATAAATCATCTCTGGATGCCAAAATGTTTCCAAAGACAAGATGGATACAAGTTGAATATTCCACTGTTTTTCTTTTTCATTAGATTCAAAATAAATATAAGAATGATGAAAAGAATGACACTGTGTTATCATAAAATCACAGAAAGTATTTTAAATTTTATAAAATTTCTATCACTTTGGAGTGATTGGTAAAAAGATGCTATGTGATTTATTATCAGTAGTTGTAAACATCCAAGGATGGTCATCTCTTCAACAAAGGAAAAATTTCCCTGCATTGTATCTGAAGCTAATGTGAGGCATTTGATACAGAAAATTCTAAAATGTGAAGCAGAAGCACACATTTTTAATAGGGTTATTTGCCTTGTTAAACAGGATTAATATTTGTTGAGATTCTAAAATGTTCTAAAGTCAAAGCCATCTCTACTAGTTATTTAGTAACATTTTATAGCTCTCACAATCCTTTATATGGGGTAGATACTATAGTGTCATTTTGTAGACCAAAACAAAGAATTTTAAAGAGGTAAATCAGTATTTCATTGTTTACCATTTAATAAGCACCAAGGGAGTAACTTGAGGCTAAGACAATAATTTAAAACACATGCTTGTCCCGTGTAACACTCTGAGTCACATATCAAAGGTTGGTCCGTCAATCACCTGCACACAGCCATTTTTGAAAAGGACAAATACTCATTAGTATTTAGATATCCACCTTCTTGAAGATGTATGTGGATTGTTTTATAATATCAGAGAAACATTTGGAGCATCATATGTGCATACATTGGAGCAACATATGTGCATCAGAATATTGAGATATTTTTAACAATTCTAAATACCATTTATCTATTCCTTAAAGACCTATGTCTTGATGCAGAAGATAGCTGATAGGTTTATGATAGTTAGATAGATAGATAGATAGATAGAGGGAAAGTAGGCTTATTTGAAATTATTGCTATGATGCCCCTCTGGACACATGCACTCATGAAACAAAATTGGCCATAGAGTCCCTTTTTCCAAAGAATTTAGTTAACAGCATTGTTTACTTTTAAGATTGGTGTGTATATGAGTTGTCATAGGAGACACAGATTTTGCTAGGTTAATATTGACTACTTGTTAGATACCAAGCAAGATGCTAGGAAAACAAAGCTTTAAAGACAAGAACCATGTAGTTTCTACATTCATGAAGAGGTAAGCATAGTAAAAGATATATATTATAAACAAATAGGGGCTGGGGATTTAGCTCAGTGGCATAAGCATCTGCCTTACAAGTGCGCAGATTTAAGTTCGATCCCTGGTACCGATTAAAAAAAAATCATGCAAATAAAAATAAAGCCACAATTTTATCAGGTCTAGAGAAGAAAATGTATAGTATATTTTAAATAAAGATAATTAAAGGGAGATATTTTAGATTAAAGATGCAAAAGATATGTTGAAGAAGTCACATTTAATATAGAATTGTAAGAGTACAAAGTACAAAAAAGCCCAGAAAGAACATTCTAGATGAAAAATGAGACAGTTGATTGAAAGGAAAGCAAGGTAAATACAATAGGGGAAGCAATGAGACTGCTTAGATGTGTAGACATAAAACTCGCAAAAGACAAAATTTTAATATTCACAGCCTTTATTTCTCTTTGGACAACACTGCTGTACTTATCACTAGAAAGACAGCATTGTGGATAGCAATCTCTATACTCCTGTGATTTCTATTCCAGAGGAAAATATGTAGCCAGTAAAACTCCTTCTCTCTGTGTCTCTCTGTCTCTGTGTCTCTGTCTCTATCTCTCTGTCTCTCTTTGTTTCATTTTACATGCTTATATTCATATAATGTATGTTGTTTTCAGGGGGAGAGAGAGAAAGAGAAAGAAAGAGACAGACAGAGAGGCAGAAAGAGACAGAGATAGAGAGACAGAGACTGAGACAGACAAAAAGAGATAAAAAGACACACACACAGAGAGATAGACAGACAGAAAGACAGAGAGACAGAGAGAAATAGAGATGGTAAATTCTATTGTGTGATCTGTGAGTGATAAGCAAAGCCCTCTCATGTTTCAGCAAAGATGTCATTGAAACGAGAGCATCCTTTTCTCCTTAGTGGGATGATTTGTGTTATAGTTAGAAGATAAAGTGCAAAGATGCTGTGATGGAAACAGAGCTGTGTGTGCCAGAAAATTTAATAAACCAATGATACTGATGCAATGTGTGATGAATGCTTTCACAGATGAAGCCACAAGTGACATGATGTCGGCCTGTATCTGGATTTTGGACGTTATTCCAAGTGTGATGGAGAGCTTTTAGATGGCTAACTTCAGGGAAGCCATGAGCTCTAATTAAATTTTGGGTGAACTGTTGTGTGCTAGAGGTGATGGAAGCTAGGCTGGAAGCCAGGAGACTGGCCATGGGGCTACTGTGATTGTGGAAAAAGAGCCGTGATTGTTTGGTCTATGACGGCAGCAGAGGGGAAGGTTTGAAAGGCAGTGGTGTTGGATTCAGGATATATATGTTAATTGGACTAACATATTCTGATTTTTATTTAAAGATAATAAAGGAAAATTAATATATATGAAAGATTTTTACTGTGAGGGGGAGCAACACAATGCAACTGGGTAAAAGGACATTGTGAAAATGAATATTTTAGTTTATTTTATTTAAGAGTTATTTAGTATGATTGGCAGCTAGTGAGAATTATTTTCTATCAAGGAAGAAAATATTAATTGGAAGGAGAAAAGGTAGATAATTTTAAGGGTTGAGTTTTGCAGTAGGCAGAAGAAGCTCTCGTATATGAAAATTTGTGAAATTTATCATCAATAAAGTCAATGTAGTTCATCTTTTGTTTACTTCAAGAGAAAGCAGAATGTATATGTGCATGTGCTTATTAAGACAGGGATGATGCAGAAGACAACAGAATATTTTACTCTATGAATTTCTAAGTGAGGTCATTAGTTACTTGAAAGGGACCAAGTAGTATTAAAGGTTGAAAGGAAGAAGGAAAGTGTGAAAAAGGGGAATTGGCAAAAGAGAATGAATTTCTTCTTGGCAAAAAATAAGATTTATCATTTATTATTAAGATATCATGAGTATTTTTCTGAGCTGATTAGAATGAACACTAACTTCTCTCAAGCTTAACAGTGTAAAATTGCTCTTCCAGTATGTTAGACTCTAATAGATGTGTCTACTGACCATTTAAAATGTACTTATTGTGGGCCGGAGATATAGCTTAGTTGCACTGTGCCTACTTAGCAATCTTGAGGCCTAGTCCAAGAAAAAAAAAGTGGCTGTTGTGTTTGCATCTATCTATCTATCTATCTATCTATCTATCTATCTATCTCTCTCTCTCTCTCTATATATATATATATATACATATATATATATATATGTATATATATATACATATATATACATGTGTGTATGTATCTTTCATATGAATGTATTTTGCATTAAATTAAGACTTAAGAGACAAACTCTGAACAGTAGTTTAGAAATTTGAAGCCCACATCCCTAGCCAGGTATATCGAAAAGGAGATAAACTAACACTAATGCATTTATTGAATGTTAAAAATGTGCCAGGCAATATATAAATGGCATGCATCATGAAATAGTCACAACTCTTGAGATAAGAAGTATTATTCCAATTTTGAAGGTGGGTACTAGGTATTAAACCCCATCCTTAGCAAGGTGTGGTGGCTCAGACCTGTAATCCCAACACTCAGAAGGCTGAGGCAGGAGCACCAGCATGAGATTGTGGCGAGCCTGGACTTTATAGTGAGATCAAGGCCACCCTGAATTACACAGTGAGACCCTAACTCAAACAAACAAACGAACATAACAAAAATCAACCCCACCCTTTTACTCCCCAACCCTCCTTTTTTCCCCTGTGTTTTGGAGGGGGCAGGATTTTGTAAAGTCAAATCTTCCTTAACTAACTCCAAAGAAATGGGAATTAGTTATTGATACAGGTAAAAGAAACTCCTGACCTACTATATATGCCTGGAATGAGTTCATGTTCTCTAAAATTGAAGGATAAATTTTAGGAACAATAGAGGTTAACAGCAGAATGTATTTTTGAGAAAAAGAGAGTTTTGTCTGAGAGAGATAGGAGTCTTGAGCTAGTTGCCAAAGTCTGTCTTTTACAGGGACTTTTATAGAGTACAATCGTGGGGTGAGATGGGTTCAAGGTGGGGAAACTGGGAACTTGCAAGACAGATGGGCCTAAGGAGGGACAGAACTATAGTTAACAATAGGATTAATTGTTCAGGTAAAATTGGTTAAATTGGGGACAAATGGGGAAGCCAGTCACTCAGAGAGCGGATATTCTTACAGAGCAATCAATCTTCCCTGGGGATTGGGATGGTGACTCATGACTTCCTCAGGGTGATAGAGAACTATCTGGAATATCAGTCCTTAGCATATGCGTGCATTTGTTTGATCTTTTGTCTTGAGACCTGGCCCACAGCAGAGATGTTTGTCTCTGAAGTTGCAAGGTGCCTGGGTTTCTGCACTGGCTTCTTTGAGGAGCTATCCCTGTCTGACTGCCTCTAATAGTGATATGTCTACCTTTGATAAAAGTAATGAAGTTGTTATCTTGAAGAGATGCACACACTCCTCTGTTCACAGCAGTATTATGCACCAGAGCCAAGATAGGAAAATAACCTGAAAGTCTGTTCATGAAAGAATGTCATTGTACATTGTATACTTCAGATACAGTTTAGATACACACAGTTTTTGTTAGTTGTATTTTAGTAAAACTGAGACTAAAAGAAAATTCATAACCTGATATCAGAATTTTTTTTATTTCCCATGCAAAACAAATGAATAGTACACAGAGCAGAAGAGGAAAGCTTTGTTATAAGGACTCTTGATTTCTCAGGCGTGAGCTTCTTCAGGTGACTGGGTTATGAAGTATTGAAAACCTCCACATTGAGTTGAAAACAACTAGTTTTGAAGCGGATTTTCAGGAACTTTTGTTCCTTCCTTATGGGCTTTCAGAGATGAAAGTCTGTGGGATGATGTGCAACTTGCCCTTTCAAAGCTCTTCAAGGACCCTAGGGATCTGCAGCCATCTGGAATCTGCTGTCATGCTGTGATTTCTGCAGGTTTGTTTAACTTTTAAGCTCTCCAATCACAACTTTTATTATTCTTTCTGTGCATAATTTTTGCATTATGTAGTCTTTTTTTTAAACAGTGAGTTGAAATTGCCCAATTTAATCACAAATGAGATTCTGAAAAGACTATCTTAAGACAGTTCCCTCCTTTGCACTTTTTGAAAATTAAATTTACTTTATCAGATTTGTTGTTCAGAAATCAAATCCCTTTGTCTGAAAGAACATAATAGAGTTGAGTGAAGGGTAGATACTTTCAGGTTTCACTGTTAGCATCTAAAATAACTTTAATTTCAGCATTAATTGACTACTTTTTATGTGCAAATTCAATGCCTTTAAATGTTTCTCATGTTTTTAAACCATAGACTGTTACGACTAAAAAAAAGAACTGTTAATTGTTTAATTATTATATAATATTGTGTATAATAGTAAGAAGGGCACTTTTATTAAAAAAAAGTTGCTAAAGATCATTACTAAGTAAACTACTTGCTTACCTTAAAACCGTTTTCAATATAAGGGAATCATTTTTTCCTCTTTTCCTCATAGCAGTTTTCGCTTCAATAATTTTAGTTTTTAAGGGGCCTTTCCATCTCGTCACAGATGTTTCCAGCAGTCCCTTGAGATCTCCAACGCCATTTGATGGGCTGCAGTTAGTACTGCAACACCACCTCCCGCGTGTAACCTTGCTGAACACCACACATCTATTTGCACACTAAATCATGGAATTTTATGCATCCATTTCTATGTCCAAAGTGTGCATCCATATATCTCAATGTTTTATTTCTTTTCACCGAGATAAATAACTAAGAAAAAAAAGCACCAGCATTTGAATAAATATGAGCAAGGAATATAAGGAGATGATTTAAATGGAACATTATATAAATACTTGAAAATATTCATTGAGAAAATATTCATTAGTTGTTTACTGTATGCTAATCATATGAAAACACTTGAGATATACTTACAAAAGCAATGTAAATTTATTGTGTATTGTGGAGAAGCAGAAAGAAATAAGTATAAAATTTAAAAGAAAATGTTCAAATATATGAAATTAGAGAGCATTCAATAGGAAGAATTGATTTTCAACAAAGAAAGCAGATAAAGCAAACAGGCTAAGTTCAATAGCAATGTTTTTTTAAGGCATCTAAACAACAAAATTCTCAGCTCTTATGTTGTTGTGAGGGACTTATATATGGCGAGTGTTTGGGATTGAATTCTATCCCCTTCACAGGACATATATTTTGCAGTCCTGATTCCCAATACTTCATATTGTGGTTTTATTTAAAAATAGGATGTTCATCTAGGTAATCAAATTAAAATGGAGCCATTATGATATGCTTTCATCCAATATGACTTGCATCTTCTTTAAAAGGAGAAATTTGGAATCAGAAACAGATAAAGAGAAGGAAAACACACAGGAGGAGACAGTCTTGTTACTGGAGTGAATTTAAATAAAAAGGTATGGCAGAGTGCTGGCAAATACAGGAAGCTTGGAGACACATAGATTATTACATAGTGACTTCATAAAAAGCATAGCACTGCTGATACCTTTTGTTTTGAAATTTTAACCTCCAGAAATGCAAGACTACAGGTCAGTTCTAAGTCAAACTGTTGATAGTTTGTTATAACAGTGCTGGAAAACTAATAGCAATGATTAGGAGACTTTTAAATTAAAAGAAAACCATTCAAAGAAAACCATTGCACTATAATTTGGCTTGTGTTTAAAAAACAAGTGAGATTCCCTGAAAAGCATGTTAAAAAAAATACCTGATGCATATACAATGAATGGACGAACTGTTCCTTGGAACAGGGAGCATTAGTAAAGATTCAAAGGCTGAACTGGAACTGTGTAGTTGAAGAAAAGTTTGTTATTTCTCAGGCAGAAAAACAGTAATGGGAAACACAGAGGACGTGATTTTACAGTGATAATGGGAACTACAGTTTTATAAGCTTTGCTGAAACTGGCAAAAGATCAGAGTGAGGTAGTTTGCAGAGACCAGCCTATGCAAGGCCTCATTTACCAACCTAATTAGTATGCATTCCATCTAAGCAACCAAAAGCCATCAAAGAAATCTCAGTGAGTGGCATTTTAATGCTTCTCTAAGATCCAATTCACTGAAGAGCTAGAACCTGTATTCAGAGATGCTCTACTCAATGATATTCAACAAAAGATGAAATGAGAAGAGAAAGTGTTACCTATATCTGTCTCATAAGTCACATTCAAAATGCGTATGTGTGTCAATCTAGAAGAAAAGATGTCTTTTCACAATTTATTCTTCCAGAGAGAGTAACATTCTCTCTAAAGTCTTTCTAATTCATCCGTTGATACCCCATGTGTTAGTCATGGCTCACTAGCAGTGGAGTCCTAACACGGTGAAGTTCTAACACTCTACGAACCTGGCAACACACATTGATTCTTTGATGAAAGAGTTCAGCTAAGATGTGTAGGCCATTGCATAGGGTACAGGTAGTTTTTGCAAGATGATAGATTTTTCAGAGAGAAATAGAGAGTGGGTATTTAGATGTGAAGTTTGGCAAGCACATAGATAGCAGCTGCACTGAGTGAGGTCTTGGGTTGATAAGATTAACTGGATCTTTCATGGAATAGTCTTTCCTTTTTTCTGAGATCATTTTTCACTTAGAAATGAAAAAGGTCTGTGTTGACCTACTTCAGAGAGAAATAGGAACCTGTTTACTACTTCAATGGATGTCTCCATTTAGCTTGTTTTGAGACCTGGAGGTTGTCCCAACATTCTAGCCATTGTCTGGATTTTGTAGGACACCTAGACTTTATCAGCACTTTAGGAGGATGTTACATCCTGCTGAGGTGAATTTTAAAAAAATGTGTTTAATCTATAGCTAGTGAGTAAGAAAGTAATGGAGAATTATTGTGACATTTTCTTTGCCTTTGAACTAGCCCCCTGGCTGCCTGTCTATGGGCCTGTAGTCTTTCTGTCTAACCATTACTCTGCCTAACCATTAGTTAGTTAAATCTTTGAAGTAGGCAGTTGATAAGGATGGCCTAAGATAGACTGATGGATTAAAAAAAATGGTCCATGTACAAAGTCAAAAGCTAGTTCTAGCCATTCAACTAGTTAAACTTAGAAATATAACAACTAATATAGGAAAAGGATAAAAATCTAAGTAAAGAATGGGTAGAGAAGAAGCCCTCCTCCCAGAGAAAGCACACAGGCAGAATATGCTAAGTTAGTTGATAGCTCCTTCCTACCTCTGGGAAGGACTTGGAGGAATTTACAAATGCAGAGGAAATGTGTCCTTTGAATTCAGGTTCCTTTGAAATCAGACAGGTAAATAACTAATTTTCTTTAATCCTAAACCCACAGAGGCTGAACTTTTCTTATCTACGTAAGACTAACACAAAGAAAGCACAATAGAAAACTCCACTATCAGGGTCTCCTTCTTGTGGGTTCCCCTCAGGAGCAACTGTTCTGCCTGTTTGCAGGAAACACTTCTCTAACTTCCTCCTATTGTCCAAGATTTCATTCTTCAACTTTTTAAAGGTTTCCACAGAATTACCTTGCTTGTTTCAAATGGTTCCCTAAGTAGTATTTCTTAAAGTTATTTGCTTTGGAAACATATAAATGACTACTAATGAAAATATTACAGCGGTACCTTGGTTGATGAGCTCAGGTTTCCACAAACCAAACTGGCTGAGAACCAAATAAAATTGTCTGTAAAGCCAACATAGAACTTAACCATTGAGTTTGATTCTGTTCTTGTCAAACTTGGTTTGTGATCACAATCATGGAAAGAATCAAGTTTATGAACAGACATATTACTGTGTTTAGTATTTTTTGTTGTAAGGGACTTATACCTGGTGAGGTATACATATTCTCCAGAAGTGACTCAATCATATCCTATTTTATGGTAGAAGAGTACTCTGTTTTATAGAAATACCACATTTACATTTTTTTCATTCACTAATCTATTGATAAACACATAGGCTGCTCCCAAGATTTAAAGATTACGATTTATCCCACTACAAACATCAGAGTGCAGGCATCACAGGCAGGTAGACAGCTAAGTTAGATAGAAATTAATATCCATGCAGGGAGGGACTGGACTCTTAAGGAAGTCAGTGAAGAATAAAGACATCAGAATTGTGGCTGGAGGCACATTTGAAGAAGGCAACACCTCAAGGTGAAGTCACAGTGGTCTACTTGCATACTTCCTTAAGGGATAAGCAGAACAGTCATTAGTACTGCCCCGTCTATTAAGTTCAGCGACGCATCAGACACCTGGGTAGCTGTCTACAAGACCTGGGTCCATCCTGCCCCAGGATAGGCCTGTTTTAGAAGTCATAGACAAGCCAAGTTTAATGATGTCAGTCATATCCCCTTTGCTACAATCACCACTTTCCTATTGGATCAGTCTTAGCTAAGCAGCTAGCCTTGTGGTCCTATAGGCTGATTATTGTTTGACCCACCCTGTACCCACGTTCCGACTTTGCTGTTTAAATTACTCCTGACCTCAGTGGCATCTCAATTTGGACTCTGCCTGTGTCTCAGGAGCTGTTTCTATTCCCCAATAAACCTTTTCTACTCTTAATCTCCTTTGCTCCTTAGAATTTATTTTTCAATTTTAGAGTAGATGAGCTCTGCACATCTGATGTGTTGCAGATTGGGAGTTATATTTCTCCCATATCAATGCAGTGCCTATAACTCTTTTGATAAGGTACATAGAAGAATAGTTGGTCAAACAGAATTTCTACTTCTTGTTTTTAGAGTAACTTCCATACTACTTTCCATAGTGATTTTGTTACTGTGGTACATGAGGCTCCAAAACAGAGTTTAAGGTTCTTGTACAGGACAAGTAAATAACTGGATGCTATGCACAGTAAGGAAAAAGCAGCTAAATTTAAAAGAGGAAGGTATATTTACAGGGAGTGGGCTCAGATCAGCAGAAAGGAAATATGGCATAAGTACTAAGTAGACTGGATTTAAGAATTTAAAATGTTGTGCCAGGTCTAGGGAGGCTCCCACTGGGTCTTTCAGAGCATAATTAACAATGGAATGATACTGAGTCATATCAGATATACCTATTGCACAATTATTTTCCCAGAATTCAGTGTGTTATAATGGATGTAGGAGATGTAGTTCAATGTATGAATTTATAACAACTAAAGAAGCTTATTATAGAACAAGCCAGTCACATGAGTCCTGGGTTGGGATTTTGGAATTTCCAGGAGTCTTTCTTATTCTTAACTCTGCTTTTAGAGAGTAGCCTTTAGGCCAAAGGTTATGAGGGTTGGTTCTGGGACACTGTCCAGGTTCAGGTGAGTGGGGATGATGGTCTCACAACACCTAATTGTATCATCAATGTACGTTTTACTAGTTCATGTCCTGAACAACAATGTAGAAGAAAGATTTTGCCTTGTCTCCTAATTAGAATTTACTTTTTGGATTTCTGATGACACAAATTCTTTCTGGAGAAAGATGGAAACTAAGTTTAATTTCAGCATGTATTTCTCTAAAGACCAGAGATATCAAACATTTTTTGTGCATTTATGGCCCATTTATATTTTTTCTGTTGAGATGTAGCTATTCTTTCTAGTTGTCAGTTTCTTCACTGAGTCTTGTTTTGAGGCTTCTAATTTTTTCAGTTCTTTATATATTTTATATGTTGGTCCTCTCATCAATTTGTAATTGGCAAAAATTGTGCTCACGCTACAGATTGTCTCTTTACTGTGTTGATTATTTCCTTATATGTATAGAATTTTAAATTTGATGTGATCCCATGTTTTGATTTTTGATGTTATTTCTTGTGTAATTAGGATTCTGTTCAGAAAGTACCTGCCTATGCCTAGGTCTTCAAGATTTTAACTTCCAGCAAATCAAATATTTTTGTTTTATTTTATTTTATTTATTTATTTTTTCATACTGGATAATAAACTCACAACCTCACAACCTCACGCTGGCCAGGCAAGCGTTTATGATGCTGAGCTAAATCCCCAGACCCAAATGTTTCTATTTATTTATTTATTTATTTATTTATTTATTTATATTTTGTTTAAAGAGAAAAAAAAACAGGAAAAACGTAGAAATATTACAGAATTTCAAGAAAAGAAGATAAACAGTAAGAAATCACTAGTTGATACATTACATATTGCTCTTTTAGAAATAGTTATTCAAGTTACAAAATTAAAGCAAACAAAGTGCACACTAAAGCAGTGAGAGTACAAACAGATCTGTTCAAAATCCAACAAGAACCTAGAAATATGGTCATCAGTCCCACACATCTAAACATATATACAGCTATATCTTTTATAGCACTTCCTATTTCCTCTTTTTTTATAATAGCAATTATACATTTCTAAAATTTTATTTAAACAGAAGAAAAGAAAACAAAACAGAATAAAGGGTAGCAACAATACAAAATTCTAAAAGAAAGAAAGAAAAAGGAGAATGAGAAAAAGCCCCACTAAGAAATCAGTAATTTATAAATTACGTACTGTCATCCTGGATGTAGTTGTTCAAGTTACAAAGTTAAAGGGTACATAGTAAATATTCAAACAGTCAGACTACAAACAGTTCTGCTCAAAGATCCGACAAAGATTCAGCAATATGGTCATCTATTTTACACACTCAAACATACATGCAGTTATATCCCTTAGAGCACTTTCTTTTCCTCTCTTTTTTACAATAGCAATTACACATTTTGGTTTTATTACACTTGTAGTTCTTATTTACTTTTTACACTAGCGACACAATATGATATTTATAAATTTGATTCTTATTTATTTCACTAATGTGGATAGTCTCAAGTTGTCTCCATTTGCCTATGAAGGCCTCAAGGTCATCCTTTTTTATAGCTGAGTAATATTCCATTGTATAAAAATGCCACATCTTTTTCAACCACTCTGCAGTTGATGGGCATCTTGGTTGTTTCCAGGATTTAGCTATCACAAATTGTGTGGCTATGAACATGGGCACACATATATCACTGTGATATGAACTTTTCAGTTCTTTGGGGAAAATACCCAGGAGGGGGATAGCTGGATTGAATGGGGCTTCCAATCCTAGTCTTCTGAGAATTCTCCATATGGATTTCCATAATGGTTGCACCAGTCTACATTCCCATCAACAGGGGAGTAGTGTTCCTTTTTCCTCACAGCCTCACCAACATTTGTTATCAGTTGATTTCTTGATGGCAGATATTCTTTCTGGAGTAAGGTGGAATCTCAATGTTGTTTTAATTTGCATTTCTCGAATGCGCAGTGATGGTGAACATTTCTTCATGTATTTATTTGCCACTTGTATATCTTTCTCTGAGAACTGTGTGTTCATCTCAGATGCCCATTTTTGGAGAGGGTCTTTGAATTTGGGGTCTTGATGTTTTTCAATTCTTTATATATTCTGGACACAAGTCCTTTGTCTGAGGGGTTGCTGGTTAAAATTTTTTCCCACTCTGTTGGTTTTCTTTTCACTCTGTTGGTGATCTCTTTTGAAGTGAAGAAACTTTTCAATAATGTGACATCCCATTTGTTGATTCTTTGAAGTGTTTCCCTTGCAGTTTGCGTTTTGTTCATGAATTCTCTTCCTACCCCTATGCCTCCAAGATTTCTACCTACCTTGTCTTCCAGTAGATTTAGTGTTTCTGTTTTAGTATTGAGGTCTTTGATCCATTTAGACTTTAGTTTTGTGCATGGTGATATGCATGGATCTAGTTTCAGTCTTCAGCATGTAGAGAGCCAGTTTTTCCAACACCATTTATTAAAGAGACTATCCTTCTTCCAGTGGACATATTTAACCCCTTTGTCAAATATCAGGTGGCTGAGTGTCTTTGTAGTTGT